>VUQH01070230.1:6033-26578 GCA_015106775.1 Etroplus canarensis
TCGCTCTCTTGCTCTCTGTCTTTTTGTCCTGTGTTCACACACTATCAAACACACACACCTACACACATGCGCGCGCGTACACACACACACACACACACAAGGAAAAAAAGCACCTAATATTTTCTGTCAGCAAGATTGTGCATACCCCCAACCTTCAAATAATTTATTGCTGTGTGTCTACAGAGTGTTTGGCACAAAAGTGTCACTAAATCTCAGCCCTCAAAGTCAAACGTCAGGTAAACCACAGAGAAATAATGTTTATTTTCTCTCAGCCCTGGCCCTGTTCTTAACCATGCTGTCAGTACACCGGTAGCTCGTATATCTCGCAAATTCCCTCATGATCTGTACAAGTTGCCTTTGAATGTTACTAGAAACCACACTACACTGGATTCTTCATCACTTATAAGTCCTGACAATGACACAAATTTCACCTTGAGGCAAAGAAATTTTGCGAAACGTAGTTGTTGTCACTTATAACATGTTTTGTATTAACTGCAAGATGCATAATTTTAATATATTTGTATAGGTTATAACCATTGGTTATAACCACAGTAATGACTAGTCTTCCTGGAAACCATACAAAAACACAATTAGATGTTCAAATACCACATGTTAGAAAAAAAGTGGATATATATAAATGTGTACAAAATCCCAATAGTTCTCATGGATTTTTTGTTTGGGGATCTGCTTTTTCACTCATTTTCTTTCCAGTCCTTGTACCTGACCTTCCTAAAAAAATGAGGAAACTGGAGAAATGGGGGACAAAAGAAGTGGCAGACCTTGAAAAAAAAGAAAAAGAAAAATCTGTAGCAGATGAACAGTATATGAAAGTCATGTCCGTAAGAAATAGGAAAAGATCCAAGACCTCACATGGACCCTGAGAGATACATCCGACCCTTCATCAGAAATGGTCTCAGTCGAAGGGTGGCTGACAAGTCTTCTTTTTTTTCTTCTTCTTCTTCAAGCTTCTCCCACTTTCAGTATGAGGTCGCTGTGGCAGATATAAACATCTTCCAGGTGTTTCTGTCTTCGGCATCTTCCTCCCTTGCTCCCATGGATCGCATGTCTGTGCTGATGGTATCCATCCAAGTACCCATTCTTAAGGAAGGGAAAATATGTACAGAGGAGGACAGGAGAAAGTTACAACAGTGAGTTTCTACAGTCATGTGAAAATATGGTGGAGGCTCTGTCATTGTTCGGCGCTGTAGTTCACCTGGTGGTGTTTGGGATCTTGTCTAAAATCGACTGTATTATGAATACAGAAAAGTACCGTCAGATTCTTATCCACCATGCATTACTATCTGGAAAGTGTCTCATTAGCAACATGGCAATGATCCTGAACACACTGCCATTACAATAAAAGCCTACCTGGATAGAAAAACACAATGGAGCGCTACCAGTCGTGGACTGGCCTCCCCAGAGCCCAGACCTCAACATTATTGAAGCAGTGTGGGATCATCTTGACAAAGAAAGGAAGAAAAGGCAGTCAACATTCAAAGAAAAGCTCTGGAACATACTTTATGAAGTTTGGAGAACTGTTCATGAAGCTGATTTAAACAAATGATGAGAAAGTTTCCCTAAGAGAGTTCAGGCTATGTTGAAAAATAAAGGTGATCAAATCAAATATTAACTTTCAATCTCAGTAGAATTGTAAAAACTCTGTTTTTGCCTCCACTTGTGTTTGTACCTTTCACCTTTGCACCTATTTTCCATTTTCCTGGCAAAATATAAAGAAAGGAGGGATGGTTCAAGAATTGTACACAATACTGTATACACCAGATACTGTATCTAATATTAAACTCTTTTGAAAGTTTTAATACTTCTAATATTTAATGATATTCTTTGATAAACTGTACTCATCTTGTCAAAATAAATTGCTTCACAGATGTAACAATAAAGTGCATGCCTGGTAATGGTCTCATCTACTAAGAAAATTGATGTTAAAGCATGTATTTGTATTTTCTGTCTGCTGATTTGAGGACACACACTAAAACCATTTTCGTGCTTTTTAAATGATTATGCCCGCTTGTGCTTAACCTCTTAAACCCTACTCGTCACAGTAATAGAATTTCTCAACCCATTCGACCCCCATGATCCACCCCTGCAACCCAAAATATCCTATCCCTTTTGCTCAAAATCCCTCTATCATGGATGTATTCACAGAAAAGGATACTGTGCACACAGAGAAAGGGGTAAACCATAGAGAAGGGAGCAAGCAAGAGGGACAGACAAAAGCACATCAAGTGGACCTACAGCCCACCTTCTATGCTTCCCCCCTTAAAGATTCACAATAGGGCATTCTTTAATAACAAATCATTTCTTCCACTGTATGCTTTTTAATCTGGCTGTGCTTGACAGGGCCCATCCTTTCCGCTGAAGGGGAAGACCACTTAGAGGCCAGGCCAATAAGGCCCAGGAGCCCCGTGGCCTGACTTGGGTGATTTGTCAGGCTCCTCCAGTGTGCTTGTGTTGGTCACACCGATGGATTTATCCCAAGGTAAATGGAGATAGCCCTCGACGGCCACCGGCTCAGCACTCTGATTACAGACCCTCTCTTCGAGTTGCATTGATAGATGTTGCTTGTGTTTGTCTATTTACAATGCCACTAAATGTGTGAATACAATGTAACGTGGGGAGAAGGGGTACGACTCTGGAGGCTGAAAGAGAGAGCGAATCTCACATAGTTTGATTTATGCTATGCTATGCAGAGCAATAGAGAGACAGCACAGATGAAAGGTGTGGGATGAAACAGCTCAGAGGGGCAGAGGTTGTTGTTTTGCATTGGGTTGGAAGGAGGCTAAGATGAATCTCATGCAATTCTCACACTGGGTGCTGTCCACCATGCCATAAGAATTACAAACACACTGAAAAAGAAATGAGGAGAGCTTTTTAGGAACGCAGGGGAAAATAGAATGTACCTTTGTGACAACAATGGGAGCCAATCTGAGATGTGGGGTGAACATTTATCTCAGTACTCCTATATCTATGGTGAAAAGTCATTTCAGCTAGAAACAATCACTGGGACAGGTATGCTTCAGCCAGCCTCTTTAATGTCACTCGCATCCAGCTAGCCTAAATCAGTTTTTCTCTACAGCTATGTAGAGACCATTTTGGATTTGGAATAAAAAGGTTTGGCACAGTTAACCGGGACTATACTTTTTTGTCTAAGTTTTAACAAGAGGAAAGCGGAAGATGGTGAAAAACTAAAGGATAGCTATTGAAGAGGCATGGGTGCTATGAATGAACCCTAGTCTGAACCACGCTTGTATGTTTTGTCCATGTTTCTGTATTGAGATGTAGTTCCATGAATGCAAAAAAACCCACCATTTTTTATCACCTGTGAAGTTTTTTTTATTATGTGAAGTTCTGACACAAGGTCACACTGTTGACATGATAATATCATGTCTTTACACCAGACAAATGCAGTTAGCAACATTTGGAATCGAGGAACTAAGAGTCTCAGGGTAAAAAAAAATATATACATGACACATACCTGTATCAAGCTCGCCTCATCTGCCCTTAATAAAGACCCCATTGGAGAGAATGGGATGAGACGCTCTAGTGGTTAACTTGACCCACGTTGTGTGCTTTGGTAATTCTGTACTTTCATTGCCATGTGACCATTCATTTCAAAACCATCATTTCTGCCAGACTCTGAAAAGGAAAATAAAAGGGGAGCAGTGGTAAGCACAAAATTTACTTTGAAAACTGTTTTTGGCCTGTCAGAGTAAAAAAATTGTGCATCAGATGTAATGGCTGCTGTAATAATGAAGATTAATCCAGGTCTAAACATATTTATGGTGCATGTTGGTGATTTGTCAATGTATAAAACCATGAAAATGATTTTAGCTAAATCTTATCCTGCATTGATAAGCTGGTATGTTGTTCCAAAATGGCAGCTATGGGGCAAATTGAATCAAATACTCTGCAGAAAATTGAGCCAGTGGTTCAACTTACCCCACCATAAAACACTGAAGTTAACTTAAATCTCATGGAGTATGAACTGGTAGTTTATTTTAGTTTATTGAATTTATTTGATAGAGATAGTATACTAGTTTAGCTTAGTACCAGATTATTTTAGACATTGCTGAAGTTCCACATCAAGAAACTGCAGCAGGAAAACAGACAACACCCCTTGAAGCCCCTGAAGAAATGGGGACAATAGTTATTGATGACAAGAGTGGGAAAATCCATAAGAACAGAGGCAAAGAACTGAACAACTGACAGGTCAACTCATCAGAAGTACTGTAACTTAAAAAGAGGCAGGTTTAGTTTTGTTTTTTCAGATTCCCATAAGCTACAGTAATGCAGCAGTGACTCTTCTTGAGGTCGACAAAAAATAAAAACCCTTTACAATGTGACGTGCGCTATAACAACTTAACGACTTCATGACATATGAACAAAATAAACACACACAGCTCCTTACAACACAAATTGTACCCTGTGCTGGGTAAGCATTATGATAACACAATATAACATCATGACAAATTTAATAACATTTAAACCTAACCAATTTATTACTAAGCACACACCATTCGGCTGCTCCTTTGTATTTGCCCCAAGGGGTCGCCACAGCAGAAATTGCTTAAATTGGCTGAGGTTTTCTACTTTTCTCAAACCAAACAGTCACGCTGCAACAAAAATCACATTAATCCAAGAAGAAATGTGGGTGTGATAATTTTTTAACTAGTACCATACATACATGATGTTTGCAAAGCTAAGAGTTACAGTGTTAAATGATCACTATCTTAGTGGCCAAAATAGTTGTGATGATAGTTTTGTTTCAAAATGAATCAGCCCTGGTTGTGCCGTTGTCATTTAGGCCTGTTTAGATTCAGTTGTCATTCCTCAATTCCGGCAAGATATAGCGATCTCATTTTGTAGACATCAACGTTATTTTCAGAAGTAAACTTACTGTACTTACTTCACTACCACTCAACAGTGGCTCCCTCAATTCGGGCTCAGCTGACCAGTTTGCCTAAAGCTGGCTGTTCTTGTTCACAGTAACCCCTACTGTATGCACCCACACACCACAACAAACCCCCTTTTGCCCCAACCTCTGGGAAAGCTTATGTATGGCGCTCTTATTGTTTCTTCAGCCTATTGAGGTAAAGATAACTGTGGGATGTGAAAGAGCTGAGTGATTATACATCAGTAAAATCATAGGGGGTATATATCACTGCCACTGAGACACACCCACTGGAATGAATTGGGTCAAATGAGAGCAGTGCATCGGGCAGGGCGCACTGACAGTTACTAATGCACCTTCCCTGGCCACTAATAGGAGTGTACAAATTGCCAGAGGTTTGTAAACTTTGCCTGTTTGGGGCAGGGGCAGCCAGGGTTTGCAAGCAGCTTTTCTGTAGTGGCAACAGTAGGTAACTAAATCAACACTTCAGCGGTGCACCGGGATGAAGGGGGTGGACTGAATCAAGGATGAAGGGAGTTTCACCCAAGAGACATTTAAGAGGCAGCTGCAAGCAAGAAGGTGACTTACAGAGACTTGTATGCAAGTTCAACAAAAATGGACCACACTGGCAATGTCACTCTATTCACTACCTTTCCTTAACATTTGTTTTAAAAATTTTAAGCATATTCAAAAATCATAAACATGAAATCTTTCCCTATAACCATGACTTAGTTGGACCAAGATACAAAACCTTAGTCAAACCTTACTTAGAGTGAAATCCATAAAAATTAAAACAGTAACACCACATGCACAATGTTTACTTTGGGCGAACTGGCTGACTCCTTTTAACCCCCCACAAAGAGAATATTATTGTAGCATTAATAACAGTGGATATCAGTCAGAAGAAGTTGAATGTATCTGTTCAAATCTCACTCTTGTAAGACAGGCAGCTACAGGCTGAGGAAGGAATGTGACACCCCTTTCTCTGATCCTGCCCTACTACTCAGTTTGTCCTCTTTCCCTGGAGATGTTATTTTATCACACTACAACATCAGTAGACACAGACATGCCTGGTCTGGAAAAGAGCCACAGTGACAGCAGGTCATCAAATCTGCAAAACTAGTCGATGTGATAGAACTTTTAATGTATCTGATAATGTGCACGCCAAAAATTTAAATCATGACATAAAAAAACGTGGCCTACATAGAATGTGTATTGGTGGTCATTAAGGGCACACAATTATATATTTATGTAGTTTAATGTCTTAATATGCACAAAATGTGTGTGCTATTACTAAATAGATGCATATGTTTTTGAATCAATCTTTGTAATTGAGTGTGTATGGGCTAAAGAAGGGTATTCAGAGTCACACCTGTTTGCTGCAGTTTGCACTGAGGCGAAGGGAGGCACAACAGGCATTCAGTGTCTATACATGCCTGTGCACCTGGAGAGAAGGACCTGGTGGCTGCACATACATAGAATAACAACACATAGAAGTCTGAAGACTGTTCTGGCGCAATCAGCTGCTATATTATATATCAATGTTTCCATTAAATACAGACTACTTTTTTTAAACAATAACTTTAAACTCTTTGTAAACAGCTCTACACTCATCACACTGACATAGACTGATAGTAGTTTAACATGTGTTTTTAGTTAAACTGAATCTTTTGTTCACACTTTGGCTGAACACTTTTAAAAGACATATCAGAATAGTTTGTCATAATCTAAAACTCTGTAACAGCTCTATTAATTCAAGTAACTCAATATCTTATGTGCCCTTTGCACTTTTAAATTAATATAGCTACTTATGAAATGAGTATAACTCAAAAAATTGGGTTATATTTATGGATTTATGAAACTGGATTCCAGATATAAGGAATGTAAAACAAGACAACAAAACAACACTGACCACCATTGCTGGTGAACATCATCCTATTTTTCCATAAGGTCATGGCCGCCAAACAGACAAATATCAGCAGATGCAGATGTTCCGCAAACAAATCAGTGCATCCCTAATCATTTGTTTTAATAATCCAGCTTTTTTACAATGGGTGGTGAACCTTGAATTACTCTTTTTACTATGTCTACAAAGCCACTTTGAGGGGTAATGCTTGATCAGCACAATCTTTAGGCTCTGAACGTTGAATCCTAAACTATCCTTTCTATTCAGTCCAGCTCTATGTTCAGCTATGTACCAGTATGGTGTGACTTGGCCTGTGGCTTGGCAGTGGGTTCTGAAGCCTTTATGTGTGTGCCTGTCAGTGTGTGTGTATGATGCTCCATGACCTCAGATGTGTACAACACCTGTGTCCACGAAGCATTAGATGTGCTATGGACCCCGCAGCTGCAAAGCTCATCTCTTTTCCTGTCTCACTGTGTAACACAACATGCTTCACACACACATTCGTGTTTCCAGAAAACCACAGCATAAATGAGATATGTTAATAATAAATGTGTTTTCTATGCATCCAAAATATCTTTCTACCTCTATAATATCCAATCACAAAACACAAGTGCATATTCACCCTGAAAAACACACTCCCACTGGTGTTGGCTTGTCACACACAAGCTCATTCTCGCTCGCTCTCTCTGCAGGATTATGACATGTTATTAATTGCGGCCATTATCAGCGACAGCTTGCCCAAGAACTGGGCCCTTCTCTGGGGGCGTAAGGCCCAGTGTTGCAGCATACAAAAAAGTGAGGGAGAGAAAAAAAGAAACAGAAATGCAGGGAGAAAAAGGGCATATTGAAAGAGTGACTGAGTGATGGAGGAGGGTGAGACAGGCATAGACAGAGAGACAGCGATGTGAAGGTGTAATGCGTCACACAGTACGATACAACACTGCCCAAAAGGGATTGTGGGACAGTGAATAATTTATCAGAAAACATTTTTCTTGGTCCTTTCCACAGACTCACAAATCCTCCCTGAGCTCTCTTTAGAAGGGGCTAGACATGATGTACTGTGTGTGTGAGTGTGTGCGTGTGTGCTGGAGGATGGTTACAACATTCATACAGGAACATCAATGGACAATCATTAATGCTGGAGCCTTGTACAACATGAGGCAAGTGTAGATCCCAACAGTGGGTCCTGGGCTCATAAAGGTTTTCTACAGTAAGTGGCCAAAATAATATTGGCTAGAGGATTTCACATGATTACAGAGCCATCTTCTGTTCACACTTTTTGAAAGCAATGAAGATGGTAATTCATAAACAAAGATATCATCAAACTACTAATCTCACAGTTAAATCATTGACACAGAAATCTCTGAACCTCGTCACAGGTTCACCAGCCGTCTGCATCTCTCTCCTGCTCATATGTAGCGGGAGAGGAATTGATTAGAAGGAGTATGAAGGAGAATTCGATTGTCAACAGCATTCTGGCATCAACTCCCCCAGCCCATTCATCTGTAGCAGCAGAAAAAACAGTTACATGAACTGTCACACCCAACTCTACTGTTAATTTAAGGTAATTAGTGAGCGAGTGATTCCCAATACATCATGGTGCAACTGGCAGACTCCACAATATTTCACAGCCAATCTGTTACCTTTGCAGCCCCACCTCTTTCCCCCTCCCTCCCACTCTCTGTTTCTCTCCCTTCAGACACAGTAACTACACTTGCAAACAAATGGATATGCTGAGAAACACAGTAACAGACACAGGCATTCTCCTGGAGGATAGTGCATGTGGTATGAGAACAGAAAAAGTATCTGAGCGTGTTCAAACCATTGTTTACCATCCTGCACTGACACAACGACCTATTATATATTTACAGCATATGTTGCTATAACATTTATTTAAATGCAATTATGGAAATTTAGTGAGGTTCTGCTGAATCTCTTAGGATAACAGGAAAGTAATGGATGAAGACTAGACAGGAAACCCTAATAAACCAATAGCTACAAGGCGCCCTCTCAACAGCTTTTAGTAGGAGCATTTTCACAGAGACCAAAACATATCAAATAACGCATACATTGCTGAATGATTTAATTTTTGCAGTATGGTAAACTTATTTGAATAATCATAGCCAAGACATGCCATAGATTGTCTTTAATTTGCTTTGCATCCCCCCCTTACTGTTATTTAGTAGTCATGGAGATGTGATTGGAGAGAGACAAGAAAGAATACAGTCAAGGGAGGGGAAAGCTCACATTTAAAGGGGGTCGTTAACATGGCAAAAATGGATAAAAAAGAACAGCATGTTCATATGAATCCAGTACATTTCTGGAAAAAAAAAACATTACATGCGAACTAAATTTACCACTCTTCTATCTTGATTATGATCTAATGCTAAGGTACATGTGGTTCAGTTTTCATGTCTGATTGTGATTGTTTTCAGAGTCTATGCAGTTGTTAACTGAGTGTAAATTTACACACAATTGCAAATGCTATACAAAAAGTGTGTTAACAACATAGAACATCTGGGTTTTATTTACTGATATGCCTCAAATGTTGGAAAGAGGACGAGGGATGTGGAAACAGATTATATTCAAGATGCTATCAAAGAGCTCTTCAGCACATTTTAAACACTAAAAAAGTCTCACTCAAGTCTCAGTACGAATGAAAATGCCAGTTTTTCTGTAGAATGTACAGTTTTGACATTTTTCCCAATAATTGCTTGTTAAAAATCATCAGTTAAAAGTTCATCACCTATGATTTAATTACATGCCTCACATATAGCAAGAAAAAAATTATATATTACATTTATTTTCATGACAGTTTGTAAAATGTAGGTCTCTTGGAAGAATGATAATGGAAGTAGGGAAATTAAAGGAAGTAATCTTTTATTTACGGTAAATCTGATGCTACAGTTTAAAATAGTATTTAGGCTAAATAAGATGTGCAAATGCTCAAAGAGGGTGTAGCACAGAAGTGGCACTGTTCCAGAGTCATCAAGCTAATAATTATACTGTGTTCCTCATGGTGAAGAATGGTAGCATAATAATTCAACTATGTTGAACACTTCATAGAAAACAACCAAATGGGAAGTTTATAGACTTAAATATTTTTGTAAAAGCCAAACCTTATCAGTGTCGCTGCTTGATTTCAGAACCAGTGGCCCTCTGCCTCAGCGAGAGCAGCTGGGGAGGTGTGAGGCTACTTTAGCTCGTTGCACCACATCAGTCTCTTCGTCAAGCTCCAAAGCATTCACACACTCAAACAGCCAAACATACATGTAATACACAACCATGTTCTTAAAGAAAAAGTACTATAAAGCTGTCAGGTTTTGTGGTGCGAACCCAAGAGCTGACAGACACAGAAGGATTGGGGTTTTGAAGTTTTAATAAACACAAGATAAATACAGGTTTGAAGAGCAAATGTGCAGAGTCTGTGGAGTAACAGTTGGCTTTTTATGTTTGGTACTTTGTCCGTGAAACTGGTGAGGGGAGAGGTTTCAGAGTGAGTAGGTGAGACTGAGTTCTGGTTCAAGGGAGTGATCTTGAAACCGGTAGGGTCCTTGGGTTCCTAGAAGAGAGGAAGAGAGTCCTTGGTATAGAGTGTTAAAGTTTGGCTGGTTGGGTTTTTGATTTCAGTGAGGGAGAGTGGGTCAGGCAGGTCGCTTGACTGATCCAGTTGGGGCTCATGGAGTTCTAGATGAAGCAGCAGAGATAAGACGAGACAATCCAAAAGTAGCAACAAATAAGAACATGACTAGAAGTAGCAGCCCAGCTTACTAAGCAGAATGACCAGCTATGGAAAGAACTGCAGAGCTTCAGTAGTGCTGTGGGTGAGATGTGGGAAACCATGAGAAATCAGTCTGCAGCTTCTGCATCTGCTCCAGCCACACCCACACCTGAAGATTGAAACACATAGTTAGTAAATCTAACTCTCACCCAAGAGAGGGAGCAGGAAAGAGAGAAATCAGAATCAGAATACTTTATTAATCCCAAAGGGGAAATTGTAGAAAGAAAGAAAGAAAGAAAGAAAGAAAGAAAGAAAGAAAGAAGGCAGGTCAAAACCTGGAGGGCTGGAGACTGTGACAAAAGCAAAGAAAATAGGTAAATTATATAAACAGGAAACACTTTCACACTGGGTGGCTGTGTGGGTAAATAACAGACAATAACAACATACTGTAAAAACTGGTATTGTGAACATTTTAACAGGTATTTGCCACTCTGCAAATTGTATTTAGGGGCATTACAGGGGCTAAAGTGACGTTTCTAATTTAATGTCACTTTTGGATTCATTATACTGAGTGGTTTTATTTGTAATGCATTTTTCTTTCCTGAAAAAATTAGTATTTAAAAGAAATAAAAATATACCCTTAAATAAATTGATTTAAAATGACTCCATGTAATGGGAATAAATCAAATCCCACCAGAGTAGATGAGTGTACTCATTATCATTGTGATAGCAATGTCATCACTGCCAAAGAGTAGAGGATAAAGATTTAATAAAGTGCTGCAGCGCACAAAAGATATAGGGATGTCTTATAAAAAGCACAGAAAGAAGATATTTATGAAGCATAAAAATACAAGTTTTTTTTAGCATTTCGGTAAACACCATCCAAACACCAAACACTACAATAATGGATACAAAGGATAAACAAAAGCAACAAAGTGGCAAGAAAAACAGAGCGTTTGAACAACAAAGAAAGACAGAGGCAAGGAGATAGAGATATTTGTATTTTTTCCTGCCTGTCTGCCTTCCTTCATCTGTTTATGTGCAATGTTCAGATGCTCTTGGTTGGCTCACTGTCATCTTGTTATGAGGCCTTGAAAGGACCCTCTTGATTGTGTTGGTGGTGAATGGTGGTATGTGTGTGTTTCTGTCTGAGTGTGTAATCAACTCTACCTTATTGTGTGGTTAACAAACACAAACAGAACAAACACCATAAACACTCACCCTGCCTTGGATCTCAGTGGTTTATGTTTCCAGTGGGAATGAAACTCACTGTCTTTCATAATGAACTAACTATAACGTGGCATCCCCTGTAGGCTTTGTTTCTCATAAAAGAAAAAAACAAGGAAAAGAAAGCCATGTTTTCATTAAAGTGATCTATTTTCAGTACATGCAGTATTGCGCAAAACTCTTCAGACACCCTTTATTTCTACTGATTTTTGCTAGGAAAATGGGAAATAGGTGCAATGATTTAATGAAAAATGTGCAAACATAAATTGAAACATAGCACAAAAGACAAAAACAGAGTTTATTTGGTATGATTATGTTTATTCTTCAGTACAGTCTGAACTCTCTTAAGCAAGCATTATTTAGATTTCTTTCAGTAGTCTGCAGAAATAGTTCTCCAGGCTTCTTGAAGGACCTTTCAAAGCTCTTCTTTGGACGTTGGCTGCGTTTTGTTCTATTCTCTGTCAAGATGATCCCACAATGCTTCTTTAAGAATGGCTTCTTGACAGTCACCCTTCTACTGAGATCATTTCTGATGAGGCTTCAGTGAAGAGTAGATGGATCAGCTGCAGGAACATATGCATCTCTCAGGTCGTGTGTCAGGTCTTTTTAGGAATGCTACTTCTTTTCTTTTGGACACACTGCACACCATGGCAAGATACGCCAGGGCTTCTGCTAACAACTCATTGGAAATCACCTTGTTAGTGCAAAAATCCTATTTTATGGCTGTCAAACTGTGTTATCATTGGTATTTTTTCACAGATTCAGCTAAAAAAATGGGTACAAATTGTGTTTTGGAGACAAGTTGCTTGGAACAAAGTGCCTAATTATACAATTCTGCAAGTTTTCTTTGCTTAGTTGTCTGTTGTGTTGACATAGAACTGGTTTATCCCTTCTGTTAGGTGCCTTTTTAATGCTTGAATGGTTCATAGGTAGGTATTAAGAAAGCCAGAAAGAATTATTGCTGAAGACCACTTTGTCTGGCTTTCAACTGAATCTTCAGAACCTTATTTGAGAGCATATGAAAGGTACTACAAGGCCCGAATAGTGATAAAATGAGAACTAAAAGGGTATTTTTGTTCTCGGGCAGCAGAGGAACAGTCAGTATGTGACCAGGATGCTTTTTGTCTTGTCTTTTTTCTAATTAAACTGTTAAAGCCTGTGGAGCAAGTTTGCATGAGTAAGCAAAACCCTTTCCACTTCAAACACAGTGACCACAGGTCTTTCCACTGCCTTTCAACTTTCCCTTTAAAACATAGTTAACTTTTTAGCTTACAAAGTGGGGACAGCCATTGGGCCACACAGAGCCTGGTAAATAGCAGCAAAGTTCCACAGAAAGTGAACAGTACCCAAACCGTGAGATTCTATGGATTCTGTAAAATCTTTGAAGCAGGAAACCTCTATATGTGTGCTTTACACTCTTAGAAAGCCTTTACTCTTGTGGGGGTATGTTAAAACATTTTATAGCAGTGTGTTATGGTTTTGAATCATGTGTGATTGTCAATCTGGCAACAAAAGTTTTGAAAGAAATGAAGCCATGCTGAGAATATGGCACAAAGGCCATGAAGATCAGCAGAGCAAATCTGCCTAGTGCCCCGAACTGGAGCATTCAGTGTATTAAAGGATTGCAAAATGATTATATTCAGACTTTTTTTATCAACACTGAGGCAGAGGAAGAAAGAAAGAGAGTGAGATAGTGGCTGTCACTAGGGTCTGTAACAATCTCCGTCTGATTTGTTTTTTTCTCCACCATCCCCTTGCCTCTGTGAGCAGACTCAGATCATCCCGTTGCTAGGCAACCTTGGCCATGTGGAAACACCCAACATTGGGATCTGGGTCCTGTTTTGGTTTTGCTACTATCCTCTCCATATACACTTCCTATTGGTTCACTCCACTTTCTGATCCTTTGCCTTTTCTCCACTCCTCCCCAAACCTTTCTTCTACCCCATTTCTTTTCCCTCCCCTCTGCCTGTATTGCCGAACAGTAGAGATTTCTGTGTCTGGCAGATGAGCGGTGACTCTAGCCAGCAGGAGCAGCAGCAGCCGTGAGCATTTATCAAAGCCGTGCTCCGTAATGACCACTCAGCAGTGGGGAAATTGAGCTGACCCTGAGGCCAAAGCTGTTAGAGGGGACTGGTGGGAAGGCCAGTGGGGTCAGGCCATCCTTGTCCCACCCACTTAGTGGGCAGTTAGCGCTGAACCATTAGTTTACTGTTTGGAGGCCTTACAGCAATCCCCTGCACAGTATACACACACACATCCACACATACACATTCTGACACACACATTGTGTACAGCAGTCCTAATGCCTAATCTTCAGCACTTCAATGTTTACCTGACACAAGTTGTAAAAGGAAAAGAGTCAAAAAAAACTGAGGGGGTAAACTTTATCGGCTGCCTGTAAACGCTTAGATTTGGCACTATCTGAAACCATTTCTCTGTTGTTGTACTAGTAGCAGGTCAAGACAAGATTGGCAGAGTAAATGTAGCTTTATTTTATTTTTCTTTATTTTAAAAAAAGATTTGGTATTCACTCCAAGTGAAAATAAGACACAGTGGGCAGGGGGTAACACTGGGATTCAAGGATCAGATTTGAATTCGAGCTGTTATTACATTTAATGCGCATTGCATGTTGAGATAATGTCCCACATGCTGAGTCTTTCAAGAAACATTTGGCTGAAAAGGAGATGTGTTGAATTTTGGATGCCTCAAAGTTTATTAGCAGACAGAACAGCTGCTGAAAAACAGTTACCAATATTAACAGTTGTTAAAATAGAAAAAGGCAACACCAGGGTGTGCAAAGACTTTCACAGTGGATCATAAAAATACATTTTAGCTTCTTATGCTTATAAGAAGTTAGAAAAAAAATGCATTCAAATACAATACAGAACATTTATCCTTTAACCTGTATTGTTTGTGTTTTATCAGTTAAATTACTTAAATCAAAACTTGAGACTACCTCAGTCTGTTGTACCACATTGTCCTACATCCTTCTTTCTGTTCTTTGTGTCACGTTTAATTTGTTGGAATGTAGTCACCCTAGTCCTGAGTTAGGACAGTTTTTTAGAGTATGAAGCATACAGATATCCACATTCCAGCTTCCTCATCCATGTACGTCCATCAATTCACACGCAGAGCAAATCTCCCCATAATGTCTAAACCTGATGGAACTCAGTCTGCACTGAGCTGCAGAATACTGTAGATTCAGACTCTTTGCACACAACATCACATTATTCGTCAAAGAACAATTTAAAAACAACACTGACATCATGCACTGCTTACAACATTAAAAGAAAGGTGCTTGAAAAGAAGACACTGCTATTACAGTTAATTCATACCTTTATTATATCCTCAAGAAGTGGAATGTTATGTAATCATCAGTGCTGTCACCACTGCAAATCCTGTGGCTACGACATAGTGCAAAACCTATTTGACACAGGATTCTGAATTTTGTCCAATGAAAGACCTCAATGAGATGTGGAACTGTTTAGATTTTTAGCAGTTTTGAAACAAACGATTTGCCACTAGGTGGCATAATCATTAATTCAAAAAAAATATTTAGCCATACTGCTGTATCTCTGTGACCATTTCTCCGATCTGCACAGAATTGAAACCAAATTGATCAAATGATCACACACATTCTTGGGGACACCATGTCATGTCTGCCACTATTACCATCTAATGCTCTCATCGCTGAGTTTGGTTAAAAGAAATACACGTTTTTAGCCATATCTCTGTAACTATTCATCCCGTCTGCACAAAACAAAAACTAAATTGATCGTGGGATCATATACTTTCATGGTGGCACTGCTGAGTGACTGCCACCATTGGTGTTTGCTGTTGCTGTGGCTGAAACTGGTTAAAAAAATTGGTAACAATATGCAGTCAACTTCACTGCTGCATTGGTTCTTAATCATCCAATTTGCATTAAAAAAAGAAAAAAAACCCCCAAACTGACCATGGCATCTAAAGCCTCACATTACGTCAAGTGGGCTTGGGTCATCAGTATTCATGAAGAAACAAGAACTTTTCAGGGATATACCTTTAGTGGTTGCATAGTGACCACAGGGAGCTAGTTTTATTAAGCAACGAAAGATCATTTGTAGTGCTACGTTTGACCTTTGTAACACTGCCCTGCGCAGACATGAATGACAGAGCTTGTTAAAGCTGTGAAGTAGCGCTGAGACAGATTACCAGCTCTAGTTAACATTATTTAACTTGGCAATGTCTTCAGGCACTTGCTTACAACAGTCCAGGGGCCGCCACAGGGCTGAAAAACCGCAGGGGAGCTGCACACACAGACAATCAATATGGACTCAGATGGAACGAGAGGTGAGGGCAGAAAAAAGAAGAGCTGGAATAGTCATTTTCGCTTGAGAGGCGCTCCCTTGAAAGCCATGAAATAAAAATCTGAACTTTAAAATTGATAAGGATTGATTTCGCTGACATGGGATCATAACATACATCCCTTCAGAGACTGGCAGCGTGAGCGCTTGCAGATGCCGTGTGCATAAAAGAGAAAGGGGAGGACGTAAATCTGACTACAGCCCAGCAATTAGCCTTTTAGTGTGGAAAAGATATGGAGAATCTTTACTGTTTCATCAAATGGCATTAGGCATGCTCTGAGCCTGGAGGTTTCTCTGGGAAGACAAATGCTAGAATAAACTTGTTTGGACAGATGGATTGGATGGAATTCCTCACAAAGTTCACTATTTTCCCTCACAGATCCATATAGATCACTAGTGAATGGTTAGTTCATTATGTGGCTTCTATTAAATGTCACACAGTGTTTGAGCCACAGGTACAGAGACAAGTTCACTGATTCATTCACCCTAAATGGCATTTTCAACAATGTTTTCAAAGACAAATGCCTTTTGAGTAAGTTTATGTCAGTGTATAGTGAAACTGTTTAACAGTAACTGCATTTAATGAGCACAAAAGCAAGCATTCTTAGAAAGCAAATCCCACAGAATGCATGAAGTTGAGAATGTGATTAGTTGAGGAAAACATGAACTTGGTACTAATTCCCATTTGAATGAGTGATTAGAACAAATGAAGAGGGTGGTCCTGATCAAAGCTAACATCTAAAGCTAACATTGTACTGTATGCTGGTGAGCAGATGGTGAGCCATAAATCCTCACCCGGGCTCTGACACTTATTAGCATTTAGTTAGCAGCCCACAGCTTGCCAGCCATTTAGGTAATATCTCCATCAGATCACTTTGGAAATGGTGATGGAGAGAGTTAGGGGGATTTTAATGCTTTCCATGACTGGATTGTGCTTAGTTAGACAGCATTCTGACTGTGCCATGAAGTGTTACTGTAGCAGACTGTGTGTGTTGACTAATATGTTCATCACTGTCCATTTAACTGCGCACGGCTTTCACTCACTCCGGCAAGTTGTGTAACATCAGTTACCTCAAGTGAATGCAGAAAGTACCAATGTACTCAACTCACAATGTCATGGATTTGAAAATAGCATGTTTCTGTTTCTCAGTCAGCTCCTCCAGCCTAACTCCTGCAATATGAACAGCTGACTACATTACATGAATTAAGTATTCCCTGCAGAATTCCTTGAACCTTTTATGCTAAAAAGCTACCTGGGAAGATTCCCCAGGGGCAACTTTATTTCTGTAGAACTTCTTGGAAGAATGGCTGGCTAGCTGCACCATTGCCATTCTGTGATAAAATGGAAGCTGGAAATATTGTGGAATAATGTGAAGTTGAAAATCAGGCTACAACATGCAGAAACTACCAACATAAAATGTGCATAAAGTAGGTGTAAAATCCTGGTCCTAGACCAGAGGCCTGTACTATAAAGCAAATTCAACATACCTGTTATATCTTTGTAGTATTTGTGTTCACTTAAACTCACACTGGCGATCTGTTTAAGCTGTCATATGAAGGTAGTTATTAACAAGATAAGCCAATTCAAGGTTTATCAATCCAGCAATGAGCGTGTTCACGTGAAAGGGGTGGGGTCGCAGCATCTGACCACTCATGAACATGAATAAATCTACTGGCAGCTGTAAGATACATCATGCTCAGGATGTCTTAAGAATCTGTGGTAGCCAGTGCCATCCTCTATGCTGTCATGTCCTGGGGCAGCAGACTGAGGGTAGTGGAACCCAAAAGACTCAACAAACTAATCTATTGTGGGCGTGAAGCCTGACTCTCTGGTGGAGGTGTCAGAAAGGAGGATGCTGTCCAAGTTATGGACAATACTGGACAATCCTTAACACCCTCTTGCTGGACAGGCATAGAAGAAAGAGTTCATCAGCAAACTCATTCCACCATGATGCACCACAGAACGCCACAGGAAATCATTCCTACCGGTGGCCATCAAATTTTACAATGCGCTCCACTGTTTTTCTTTGGCCATATTTGTATACAGTGCTTAATATTACATATTACACTTTCTACACTAAGGCTAATTTATTCTTACTTAATTTTCCATCTTTTGTATATATTTAGATTTGCTATTTTCACAACTGCACTTTATACTTATTGGATTATACAGTTTATACATTTTCATTTTTTATCTATTCATACCTGTATATATTTATTTATTTAGTTTTACCTAATGGAGCATCTGGTCCTCAAGCAACATCCCCGTGGAATCAATAAAGGATTCTGATTCTGATTCTTTCAGCTGTAGCCCCAGTGTTGTTTAAGGGCAAATAAAGAACAAACAAACCTAAAGAAAACCCTTAAAAAGTTTAATCTACGTACAGATTTGATTTAGTCTACAAATAAGAAAATTGCAAATACATGTCCTGTTTTAATATCATTTATTAAGGCTTATAGAACAATCAAATTGTTGAAAAATTGTTTGTCACCAACAGGAATAAAATCAATAAAGTTGTGTCTAACAATTTATATTTATTAGGGATGCTCACATTAGACGCTATAAAGAAAACTTTGGGTCCTACTTATACTGCACACCCAACCTGCTCTGGAGCAGTATAAGTTACCATGTTGATATAGCCTGGTTCGTAGGAACTGAACAGCCTTCATCGTACTGGAAACCCAGAGTTAACCCTTAAGTTACCTGTATAAGCACAAATCCTGCTTCATAATACAGGCCTCAAGGGTCTTGAACCTCTGTCTCTTTTGCCCTTCTTCAGTGCCTCCAGTCCCTGCCACTTTGACAAAAAACTAGATGAACACAAAAATGATCATCTTAATTTAGCTGAACTTCAACTGTGGTGGCTAAAATGGATGTATACACATAAATGACTAGTTCTGAGTCCCCATGTTATGAATTCCAAAACCAAAAACACAACTCATGGAAGAAAACATAGAAAATGCACGAACAAATTCATTTGCTTTCACCACCAATGCTGCGGTCTCACTTGTGTGCTTGATCTACTGCTGGACTTCAGTCAAAATAAAAATAAAACATGCCTATTTTTTGTTTACTTTTACTATGATTAAAGCTATTAGCTATTTTTTAAAATTTATTATCACAGGAGGCTCCTTAAATTTGATTAATTTGGTGGGACTCAAAGTGACCTGGAAAGCTTTATAGCTACTCTGTTTCAAAGCAGGCCTAAACATGCTCAAAGATATTTTTTCCATCACTTCACAATAGCTCCATTTTGTTGGTAATAAAAATAAGTAACTGATAAGTAAACAGTTTTAGTTATTTTAGTTCTGATCCCATAAACTCAAGATAACCCACTCCAGCAAAGTCACATGGTAAAAGATTTTAATTAACTATTAGTATTCTGGATAGACTCATTTATGCTGAATAGATTGTTGTCACCTTCATTAATTTATGATAACATAAGATAAGAAAAGCTATATTTTATTCCAAAGTTTTTATTTGTGGAGGTAAAAAAATTTATTTAAACACAGCAAATATTTAATAAATAGCTTAAATAAGTGGGCATTATAAGGCTTAAATATGGGCTCTATTTAAATTTTTGGGTCTATAAATGCATAAAAAAGATTCTTTTGATAGTAAAGGTTGCTGACCCCTGATATAAACCCAGCAACCAATGACACCCACCCCGCCACTCACTAACTGAAATTAGTGCAATTCTAAGGGGCTAAAGCTAAAAATTCAAACACTATGAAAGTCCTAAAAATATACTTCGTGCATACATTGAATACAAATAAAATATAAAGAACAAAGAAAAAGCATATACTACCAGTCAAAAGTTTGGACACGCTTGGCCATAGTGGAGTATGGCCAAGCGTGTCCAAACTTTTGGCTGGTAGTATATATATATTTTGGCTTGTTTAAGGATTCTTTACTTACACAACATTAAAAGGGTGAATGAAAACATCTGAGTAAATCCTTTAAAAATGATTTGAGACACTTAGATAGTTGGTATTAATCCTGAGAACATTTATTCAAAATTAATTTCCAAATGCTAACTAACTAAAGAAGAAATCAGAGCTTATAACAACCTATCCAAGAGGTTGGAGCTGGAGCTGTGACAAGTCAGAATTCTAATAAGTAATTTGTATGTTACTTTGGAATAACTAGCCAAGATGTTTGTCTGTGTATTGTCCCAGGCAGTCTGTGCATTCACCTTGCTACTGAAGCTTGCTGGCGTTGTCTGATAGCTCCACCCTCCAAATATATGGTCACTTTTGAGTCCAAAAAACCCAAAATGGCAGTGAGTTATAGCTTTAAAGCAGCAACTACACAAAGCAATGGGTAAGGTCTTGTTGGATATCTTGATGTATGCTCAATCATCCAGGCAAGTAATACTTCAAAAATTGATTCTGTTCATCTGGACACAAAGTTTTCCGTAGGAGAAACGTTTCGTCAC
>VUQH01070235.1:0-14209 GCA_015106775.1 Etroplus canarensis
ATCAAACAGAAGAACATTTGTGAGATGCAGAACAAATGGAAAGATGCAAGAACAGTGCTTAATATCATCAGTCAAGCATGGTGGAGGCAGCGTGATGGTCTGAAGGGGCTTTGGAGGTGGTAAAATGTTACGTTTGTGCAGAGTGGAAGGGACCTATAAGAAGGAAAGCTATCACGAGATTTTGCAAGGCCTTGCCATACTCTGTGGACAGCACCTGATCGGAGCCAATTTCATCCTACAACAGGATAAAGACCCAAAACACACCTCCAAAATGTGTCAGCCAAGGTTATTATAGTTAACTTAAACTAAACTAAAAACTAAAACTACATGAGAAAAATAGTTTTAGTTAACTGAAATAAAAATAAAAACTAGACTTTTTGAAAAAAATCAAAACTAAATGAAATGACATTGTGGGATTAGGAAACTAAATAAAAATATACAGGAAATGTCCTTAGTTCTAGTCTTTGTCAGTTGGGTTAAATTTGGTCAGTCAGTCTGTCTGATGAGGTTTTGGTGCATCTGTTTATTGGGACTCAGGATGTCTACATGATTGTGACTCATCTGCTTTCACAAAGTGTTGTGTTTGTGTTGTAATTTCTGATTTAAACATATTAAATCTTCCTCTCACAAATACCATCTGGAAAATAACTGAAACTAAACTGAATTCAAAACAAAAACTCAAATCAAAAATACAAAGCTATAATAACTCTGGTGTCAGCAATATTTAAAGAATAAAAAGTCATCCAGAACTCTGACTGCAATGGAGTGGCCAGCACAGTCTCTGGATATGAACCCTATTGAGCTGCTGTAGGAGCAGCTGGACTGTATGGTACGTAGGATGACGCCATCAAGTCCGTCCAAGAGTGTTTGAAATATTTAACCTTGGTTTTTTTATTTGCATTGGTCAGTAATTCAGACAACTCAGGGGTCTTTGCCACCAGGATGGGGGCAAATGCACTTGATTGTATGACGTTAAGGATGTGAGCATTGCTACTTAGCTCGGTGTTGCTCCACAGTCAGTGACAAACACAATGCAGCCACCTAGAAGTGATGAGTCTTTTCCAAATGTACACAGTTTTTTGGAACAGCTCCGTATGTTCTCACCGAGCCTTGGCACACCGTCTTCAAAAGGATTCACAAGCAGCACCCTCGAGACCAGTTTGAAGTCATTATTTGTGTAGTGGATAGTGCTGGATATGAATGATGTTTTGTGGAAATCTTCCATCCATATATCCACTGTAATAGCACATTCGTGTTTTTCAATTATAGGTTTTACCTCTGCTGCCACAGACGCCTGCACCTCCTGTGCTTTTCTCTGCCTTGATACCGTTATTGAATGAGGAAGAATTTCCTTCACATTAAACTTGCCTTATTATGCAGCGACGCTAACAACATACTGAAGTATGTCAGCAAAGCCACCCCTGGCAACAAAATCATGACGCCGAATGTCTTTACAGCGCAGTTCCACACATTTCTCAGAAATTTCTTGCTTGATGTGTGCAGGGAGAATCGTTGTTTTGTCTCTGAGAAACAGCTTCTTCTGAATGAGGAGCATGTAGCAAATGTGTCGCCTCAACCTTGAAGTGCCAGATTTTTTTCCTGTTGTATACAAGCACTTTGCCACACTTCTCACAACACACAAAGTCCACCTCTTTACTTTCTTTGTTTGTAATAACGTTAAAGCTTTTCCAGGTATCTGATTTTCCACTCTTTTCTTTAGTTTTATATTCTCCAGTCTTAATTTTATTACCAACATCAACTGCACTCTCCATCCTGCCAACAAACTTGGGACCTGTTGTCTATTTTTAGCCACCTGCTTCCACCCACGGCAACCTTAGAACTGTCCGCTCCCGCGAGATTTCTGTTTAGTCCTGCGGGACCCGCGGGATCTCAGTCCCAGTGCCCCGCTCTACTGTGAACTGCTTTTCAGTCAGTTTTGCTGCTGTTGGCTAAATCTGAGTAGAAATTAGAGTTCTGTACAGTTCACAGTTCAACCACCAAATGCTATCAGCAGTCACATCAACAGTAAATACCAGTGAGGAAGTTCTATTCATGGCATATATGTGGTAAATGTGGTGTGCTCGCTTTCCTTGTCCATTCTAATTCGGCACTGCTACAAGGTCATCTTCTAGCACTGGGAAACTTTATTTTTTTCTCTATTAGCAAACTCTTGGTCTTTCTGTTCTTGGGTGTTACCAGTAGTTTCCATCAGTAAACCCTCTGTATCTACATTCATGGAGGCCCTCTTGATTGTTGAAACTCTATCTTCACAGCTGGTTAGATGATTTGATAGGGATGTTGCTTCACCAAGGAAAAGATTCTTCTCATCCACTTTTGTTGTCATCCATGGTCTTCCAGGCTTTTTGGCATTGTTAAGCTTACCAGTGCTCGCCCACTTTTATATCTTCTTCTCCCTCTTCTTCAGCTTCTTCTTCTTGCATCCTTTTCTGTCACACCAACCCTCTTCATGTGCTCCTTCACTATATCCATGAACCTTCTCTTTGGTTTTCCTCTTTTCCTCCTGCCTGGCAGCTGCATTTTCAACATTCTTTGTCCAATACATCTACTATCCCTCCTCTGAACATGTTCAAACCATCTCAACTTCACCTCTCTCACAATATCTTTAATTTGCTAAAGATGAAATGAAGTGCCCTTTTTTGCCCTCTGATGTATTCATTTCTAATTCTGTCTATCTGATCACTCCCAGCAAAAATATTAGCGTCTTGAACTCTGTGACTTCCAGCTTTGCCTCCTGTTTTTTCGCCACTGCCCCCAAAACCATACATCATAGCAGGTGTCACTACCGTCTTGTAAACTTTCCCTTTCACTCTTGCTGCTATCCTTCTGTCACAAAGCACCTCCACAAACTCCATCATACCTGCACTCTCTTCCTCACCTCTATTGTGCACTGTGTGTTGGTTTGAATGATTGACCCCTGGTATTTAAACTCATTCACTTTCACTACCTCTGCCCCTTTCTTCACCGTTCCACCTGCCTCTCTCTCATTCACACACATATATTCTGTCTTGCTTCTACTGATTTTCATTCCTCTTCTCTCCAGTGCATACCTCCACCTCTCCGGGCTCTCTTTCACCTGCTCCCTACTCTCACTATAGATCACAATGTCATCTGCAAACATCATATTACACAGAGACTCTTGCCTGACCTCATCTGTCAGCCTGCCCATCACCACTGCAAATAAGAAGAGCTGATATACTTTTTTCAAGATCCACAAAGAAACAGCGCAACTCCTTCTAACCTTCGCTATACTTCTCCATCATCACATCTATAGTACGCTTTCTCGATATGAAACCTTACTGCCACTTTTAAATACTGTACTGAAATGTTGATTTGGTCACTTTCATTTGGTTCCTGCTATTTGTGCATGAACAGATCACACACACACTAATCAAAACTCATTTCAAATCCATAACAGTGGTTCAAAGAGGCAAAATTTAGAACTTCATTAATATCCAAATTGTTAGGAATATGCTGGAAAAAGTGCATTTTGAAATAGCTACTGAGGATGCACTGTGGATTTTTTTCCCATTTTAGTGGAAGGATGTCACATATTTAGATACACTTATAGTTGTGTAGCTAAGATGGAGGCGATGGTAGATTGCAAAAGCAAAAAAAACCCAAAAAACATTAACAGCTATGAATAATGCAAACTCACATATTTGAATGTAGGTAAAGTTTATATTGTAGGAGTCAGAACTCCACAGGAGGTGGCTATCAAACATATATGTGCAGTCCTGATCTTAAAGTCATTATCAGCATGTAGATTAGCTGATCATTAGCTGATCTCAGGTTCCACAAACTCATTAATTTCAGGCTTCATCAGCTATACAATGTAGTGCTTTGACATTATTGTTAACCGCAATAGAAACAACACATTCACTGTTTGAGTGCAATATGGATGAGCAATGTCTCTAGTTGAATGCAATTTATTTGTAGATAACAGACCATACAATTAATTGGAAAAGGTGTTTCTGTGTGCTTTACCAAATAGACATGGATACCAAGATTTTGCTTGGCCCCCATAGCACATACAGCAAAACACACTGGTTCTGTGTAGTTCTGATGATCACATGTTTGAGTATAGAGTCAATAATGTGTCCTGTGTAAATCTGTAATTAAAAAAAGGCAATACTGCTTCACATCACTATCACATTTTCCACGTGCCAAGGCCAGTTCCCATCTTTCAGCGTTTAGTTTCAGCTGCATACATAAACATGAATCAAGAACAAAGATTCAAATTACTCACACAGAGACTGGCTGAGTAATTCAGTTTTCTACACATTTCTCTAATCAAATACAGATACATGGACAAATGGAAGCCTAACTGAATCCGGTATAATCAGTGGGGGTAGGGAAAATACTTTACATACACAGATCCAGATTCTTTTCACTGCTGGTTCTAAAAAGGCAGAACTCCCAAAGTGGATAAAAGGTATTTATTCATCCAGCTCTTTCTCCAGTGAAGGCAAATGTTAGGTGTATTGCAGATTCAATAATCTCCCAGGAAGTAGCTCGGCATGAGTCATGCAATTTGTGCTTGAGTGAAGCTTTAATGTGCACAGTTTGTATACTGTAATGTACTGAGTACAAATACAGGATAATTTGGGCTACTTGTATATATTTCTATTGTATTATGAAACTCTCATATAATAGATTGACAGCTTTTTGCAAAACATGTGAAAAATGCCATTCTAAAATTTTTTTAGACTCCAGAGATGATGTCAGTGCCTACCACTTCATACCTGACTGAAATGTGCCAGATTAGCTCTTGTAGCTACTTTAGGCCAAGATTTTATTTTATCTTGAGTGTTTGCTCATCACAGCAAACAAGAATGGTCATGGTTCACTTTGATGGGGTCTGTATGAGTCAGGTATTTTCACAGTTTAACCCTCATCAATTCTAAGCAGCCTTTCAGCACCAGTGTGAGAGTCAGAACTGAACCTCCTCAGTTGAATCACACAATGCATCAAAATATAATACTGGAAGTAAAAAAAATAGAAAGTGTTGTTACTCCAGCACATTTTTTAAAAGACGCTGCCCATATTAAGGTGTGCAAAGTTTCTGGTAATTTTATGTGGACTAAGAATCAGAAGCATGGAGAGGGGGCTGGGGTTGGGGGAATTGCTTGAGTGGCAGATGATCCTATTGACATACATATAGAGATATAAAAGATAAGAAAACAAACATATATAAACGTACATGAAAAAAGCGCAATGTCCTATAGACACTCAAAGCTTAAACAGTAAAATAGTAGACATATACTGTATACATATGTATGTATATATATATAGATATGACAGAAAAATTTAATGAAAAATAAATGAACTTTTATAAAAAAGCATAATATGTCACAAGTTAAAAGTTAAAAGTTAAAATCCAAACAATACTATATACAGTCTGTAAAAGATATAGCCATAAGAAGTTTGACATGAAGCTAATTCATCGCCTTCATCACTCTGTGGAATTTGTGCATCTAAAGACAATCTTTCAAATAGAACTTGAGCTACCATCAGCTAGAAGTATTTGATTTTTAGAGAAAGTACATGCAGTCTACTCCAAAAATATTGGACAGCAATTCCAATTAATCGGTGTTTGCTGTCCACTGAAGACAGTTGTGTGAGATCAAAAAAAGAATATGATAAGAGCGGTCAGTCTTGTAGCTTTTATCCCCTGGGTATTTACAGCTAGATATGTTAAGCAACAGAGAACGGAACCCGTTTTGTATCAAACCACTCAGTTTTTCCAAGTGAGCAGTAAATATCAAAGCAGATTTCAACTACATTCACTTAAAAAATACTTAATATTTGGTTACATATCCCTTGTTTGCAATAATTGCATCAAATCTGTGACCAATAGTCTCCACCAGATTTCTTCTTTCCTTATTTGTTCTGCCTTTTCTGGCTTTTACCACAACCTCTTTTAGTTGCTTTCTGTTTTGTGGGCTTTTTTGCTTGCATGTTCATTTTAATTAAGATCGGCCAATTGACTTGGCCAGTCCAAAAATGTTCTCATTTCACCTTGATGAAGTCCTTTGTTGAGGTGGCAGTATGTTTTGGATCATTTTCATGCTGCATAAAAAGTTCCTTCTGATTCATTTGTGTCATGGTCAGAACAGAGGAGATCCGATGCAGAAGCAGCGTAAGAAGGTTTATTTACAATAGCAGACAGATATTGAATGTGCAAGGCGGGGGGAACAGGGGGGTGTTCCGGGCTGGGTGGCAGGGCAGCGGTTTCCAAAGAGGCTTCAGATCCGAGGAATTTCCAAGAGGGATTTTCCAGAGTTCCAAGCAGAGAGTTCCTAGGAGGAGAATGGCAAAGGTCAGGGCTGCACAAAACCAAGCGAGTTCCAAAGAGGCAAAACATTAGCAACAAGGTCTGGCAAAACTGTGGGCAGCTAGAAAGGCTTACGCGTGCACAAGCAACGATCCAGCGTCGGCCAAATGCTCCTCTGCTGGTTAAAAAGGCTGCGACAGCAATCGGCAGACGAGCACCAGGTGAGAGGAGGAGGCGTGGCTGGCTCGCGCAGCTGATGGAGGTAAGTGTGATTAGTAATCCCCAGCCCAGCCCGACAGAGGAGAGAGAGGTAGAGGTGTAGGGGAGGAGAGATAGAGGTGGGTGGGTCCGCACCAGGGAGGACAGGGGGGACCATAACAGTGGGTTTTGTAGGTCTTGTTGTTTTAGAAGTTTTTGCTCAGTCAGTTGTGTTTTATTCTAGATATTTCAGACACTCAGCTCTTTTTCTTGTTTATTTCCTGTTTTGCGTGTGGGTTTTGATTTTAGGTTCTGGAAGTGATTGTTTCCTGAGTTTATTGTATTTTGGCTATTTGCTCCTGCCTCACCTGTGTTTTCCCTAAGCCTCTGTGCATATTTTGGCTCTGTGCATTTCCTATTTTACTTTGGTAATCCTTTATGTCCTATGCCTTGTGTTTAGTTTTGGTTCATGTCTGTGTCTTCCCTGATTCCCTGATTGTTATCACATGTGATCCTTTCCCTTTTCTTCTTCATTTGTCAGCAGTCTGAGTATATGTATAAACAGGTATATATTCCTGTCTTTCAGTTGTATTGTCCGTTTAGCAACCCTTGTGCCTCAAATTAATGCCAGCACTGAACTTTGGCTTAAATTAAAGTACTTCAAGTTGCTTCTGGTTGCCTGAATATCTGCATTGGGTCCTCACCTGTTTCTGTTTTTATAAGGCTGCATAATTTCATCAAATCACAAGTATTTTAAATAGATAATACTGATTTTTTTCCTGTAACAGTTGATCAATATAACATCAATGAGCCATGTGATAGACACGCAAACTGTTCATATGACAGGGGCTCTAGTTCCTCTAGTTCCAGTTAGGTAACTGGTTAAGAAAATGGCTATATAGATGGATCACTGGAAGTGTTGGGATTTAAATTAAAGTTCAGTGAGTTTTAATATTGGTTTTATACTGAATGAAGCTTTAAGAAGTTTAAGATAATTATACATAAAGGAACAAGAAAATATTTTACTGTTTTGAGACATCATTTAATTCCCTGATATAATAATGCAAAAATTAAAGAAAATCTATATCATATTTTAAAGAATATAAGATATAACTGGGTGATGTACTTTCAGTAAATCCTTAACTTCATGCTCCATTTTGCATTTCAAATATCAGTGGCTTATCCAATTTCTGTGGTCTTTTATGTCTATCCAGTATTAATAGCCCAGAGGAGCCCTCTATAAATGAGCGACCTCCTTATTAATAAAACAACGGTGCTGCTCCAGTGCTCAGGAACTGAGATGGCGCTTAAATCTCACTCTTTTGTTTCCTTGGATGAATGTAAATGTGAGCTGGGGGGTGATCATTTCGATTCCATCACCTTTATTAGAGCAGCAGTTTCATTTTGTGCCTTGCCGTTGGAACCTGCTTTGGAATTATTGCCATGTCAATAATTGTTGTATTCCCCTGAAATTATAACCCATCTTCTAAATCCCTAATTCCCCCAAAATCTTTTTAGACATCCTTTTTTTAAAACAAATAAGGGCAGTCTTCCTCTTTAATGAAGTTAGGGAAACTTTCACTTTCAGAATTCTTCTGCTTTACCTAAACTAATTTTTTAGTCCTAATTCAAAAAGTATTTTCTTTCATAATGCTGAAAAGAAAAATGCAGTGTTAGAAAATATCAAATATCTTGCTGAAGTGCAAGATCAGTTTGATCGTTATTGTCCTTGATCAAATACACTGCCATTAACTACTATAAAATACAAGAAGTTTTGTACAATAATGTTGGTTGGTTGGTTGGTTGGTTGGTTGGTTGGTTTTTTGTAGATGTAATTGAATACTGTAAATGCTAGCAGTAATCTGCAGTCTTATACAGTAGGTATCTGTGATACAGTAGGGTTAGTCAAATTTTTCAGAGAAGTCAAGCTAATTAGACTTCTTGACTTTATCCCACTATTTGTAGACAGTGCCAAGAGCTGGACAAACTACACTCACCAGCCATTTCATTAGATACATCTTGCTAGTACCAGACTGGACCCCCTTTTTCCTCCAAAACTGCTTTAATTCTTCATGGCAAAGGTTGAAGAAGGTGCTTCAAACATTCCTCTGAGATTTTGGTCCACATTGACATCATAGCATCACACAGCTGCTGCTGATTTGTCGGCTGCAAATCTGGTGACTGGAGGCCATTTGAGTACAATGGACTTATTGTCAGTTTTAAAAATGAGATGGTCTGAGGTTTGTGTATTATCCTGCTGGAAGCAGCCAGCAGAAGATAGGTACATTGTGATCATAAAGGGGTGCGTGTGTCCAGCAACAATACATTGCTCAATTGGTACTAAAGGGCCCTGCAGTTCCTTACAGCTTTACACCACCAGCAGCAGCCTGACCACCTTACACAAGACAGGATGGAACTATGCCTTCATGTAGATTACACCAGATTCTGACCCTAACATCTGAATGTCACAGAAGAAATCAAGACTCATCAGACCAGGAACAGATTCTTCTAATCTTATCTTGTCCATCATTTTCAAAAGCTCATGCAAACTGTACCCTCAGTTTCCTGTTCATAGCTAACAGGAGTGGCACCCGGCATGGTCTGCTGCTGTAACCCAACTGCTTCAAGGTTTAACATTTTGTGCACTTAGAGGAACTATTCCGCACATCTTAGTTGTAATGAGTAGCTGTTGCCTTCCTGTCAGCTCGAAGCAGTCTGGCCGTTCTCCTCAGACTTCTGTCATCAACAAAGCCTTTTCTTCCAGAGAACTGCCACTTACTGGATATTTTCTATTTTTCAGACCACTCTCTGTAAACCCTAGAGATGGTTGTGCAGGAAAATCTCAGTAGATACACAGTTTCTGAAATACTCAGACCAGCCCATCTGGCACCAACAATCATTCTACTTTCAAAGTCATTAAAATAACGTTTCTTCCCCCTTGTGATGCTTGGTTTGATCTTCAGTAGGTCATCTTGACATGTCTACATGCCTAAATACATTGAGTTGCTGCCATGTGATGTGATTTGCTAAATGTGTTAATGAGCAGTTGAAAATGTGTACCTTACAAAGTGTCCATTGAGTGTATGTTTAAGTTCAAATCACTGAGTAGTGTTATAATGGTTAAGTTATGCTATGTTTACACTTTCATTGTTGTGGATTGCATGATGTGGTGGCAGAGTTTATCTGGCAAAGAATAGTGTTGCAGTTTAGCCAGCAAGGGGCTAAGCTCACAGAGACTTCTAAAACGTCCACCTCCAGCATTCATCTCGGTGTGACAGAGAAATTGGTGCATTTAAATTAAAATTTTAGGTAAGAAAAATGAATTTAGGGTACATATTGAAGGACTTGTAGACCATGTTCAGAAATAGTTTTAAACTGGCAGATCTAGCTGCAATAATTTAATGCAATTTAACAGAAAAAATTGTTACACTGAGACTACATGTACAAGAACATGTCTTCTATTTTCTGCATTTAACACATGGATGACTAACTGATGAAGTTGATGACTTTTTGCCTGGAAGTAGTAACCTTTAGTCCAAGTCTTTCAGTCTGATGTAATGAATGCAAATATGAAATAAATGTTTAAAACTTAAGACACCATTCACAGTATTCTCACAAATCAACACTAAAACCTTTTTTTCAAAATAAATAGACATGGCTATAGAAACACACTTGAATGGTTTTTGAAGTGCTGCAAAAGCTGTTATTTCAACCAGAAAATCCTAAATCTAAAACTGCAAATCAAGTAGTAAATCTGCCACCATGATTACAGTAAATTGCCCATATGCTGACAGTTGTAGCAACAATAAATGAGTAGGGCAGCATTTGGTGAACTGCTATAGCAACCAAGTAAAAAATACACTTATCTGGGGTAAAATATATGCAGTAGTATTTGTATACTTCTAGAATTTCTACATCATAATCAGTACAAATTATATTACATTATATTATATTATATTATATTATATTATATTATATTAAAAATCATGAGTGAGCAGTCTCAGCAGCAACAGTGTTTATCAGTCAATTCTGGATGTGGTTTTATATAGAAACCACACAGACTGAATAATGAGGCGTCCTTTATACTAATCCAGTGGCAGCAAGTAGACATCTATGCAAATCAATGACATCTGTAGGAAGCAAAGGGGTGACAAGCCAGAAAATGTTACACTTTCCAACAAGTAGGTCACCAAACCGCAACCACCAACAAGGAGGGGAGAAAGCAGGGTGATGTGATTCACATCACAGACAAAGACAATGAAAAAGGCAGTAAAAAAAAGGGACACACTGACAGCCGCTGCTGAGTCAAGCAATGGCTATGAGGGGAGAGTCTAATTATAACACTGTAGATAGGCTCAGGCCACTTCACAATATGATGACTTAACATATGTTTTGTTGTGGCAAAGTGAGTCATATGACAATTTTTAGTGACTTTTTTCTTTGGGTATCTTTGTAGAATTTGCTGTTTTGCAGGGAACTGGGCAGAGACGATGAAAAATAGAACAGGCGAGAGGCAAAAAAATCACAGAAATTCAGAGATGACAAGAGTGAGGATGGAAGAGTATTCCATGCAGAAGTATAGATTTTAGACAGGAGGAGAAATGCATAAAGTAGAATTGAAATGTGATATTTGACTGCCAGCCTAAAAATAGGAGCTCAGCAGGAGCATTTCCAGAATTGACAGTTTTGAGTTATATTTCTTTACTTGTTAAGAAACAGAGAAATGTGAGCATCAAGAGAGAAGAACCCTCTGCCAAGTGTGCGAATCTCTTACACTCAACAAGGGATTTTGGGATGTCTGCCACCAAGATGTAAGAAGGCTAGCAGCTAGGAGAGACAGAGTGAGGTACATGAATGAACAATGCAGCCGACATAACTACACTGCAAGACAGCCTTGTGTGCTGCATTCTGCCCCAATCTCTGCTTGTTACATAACAATATATTACATCTAAATTCCCCAGAGTACAAATAAACCAAAACTGGCATACTTGGATTCAGTAACATTTTCTTCTTATTTTTTTCCATTTTCATGTCACACAGAAATAGAACTCAGTCCTGTAGAATGGGGCTGGCTATGTGTTTTTCCCCCTTATCGTCAAAGGGTCCATAGAAAAGACAGAATGTTAGTTTGTTTCTCCTACATCTTGCTTGTGGCTTCTAGAACAAAAGTTATAAATTCCTTCTGAGGTGTAACATTTAAAAGGCATGCCAAATACAAAAATGAATCAATAAAAATATTGCACTAGTCAGGGATCATATATAAAACAGTATTGCTGTCTTTGTTACCTACCCATTAGCTGCCCACCCTAACACAGCAGACTAAAGCCAGCCATGACTGTAGGTTTGATCAAATGCTTCTTGTTTTGATGTGTGACTTCTACAGTAGAACTTGCCCCATATTCTGACTTACAACTGCTACAGCATGTCTGGTGACATGATAACATGGTATCCACTACAGAGGGTACTTTAATAAACCAATGCAAAGTTACAGGAAAATGAAAAATATTTCCACCATTGTCCTCTGAACAAAGGGGTAACAAGATAATGGTATACCAATGTAAAAACTGGTTAAGTTAGAGCAGAAGTGCTTGCAATTTTTATGTTTTTATATACACATTACCAGTTGTCTCAAAACTAAGATAAAGCAATAGACTTAATCACCACTATGGTTCAGTGTTACTTATTTTACACTGCATTTTGGAGGAAAACAATGTGATTTATCCTTTGATTACATTTATGTAACAGCTCCAGTTACTAGGTTTCAAATTAAGATTTTGATGAGCAAAATGTTTAAAGAGCTTAAAGAATATTTTGTAGTACTTTGTTATAGATGTCATTGTTTACAACAGTAATAGCCTTTTAAATGTGTGAATCTGCTGCTTTTTCTCTTCAATATTTTATAATTTAGGGTTTTGGGTTGGTGGTTGGACAAAGCGAGCATTGTAATGGTGTCACTTTGAGCTTGAAGATTATTTTCTGAAGGTGGGTACAGGCACCTGCTGGGACTATTCATGCAACATCAGTTTCCTGACAGCAGAACAACCAATCACAGCAGTATAGAGCATCACTCCTGATCACATCTAGCACCAACAAAAGAGATGACAATAAGGTGACCATAAGCCTGCCTAACTGTAAAAGGTGCCTCACTACAACTTCATCGCAATTATAGCCTGACCATTTAAAAAAAACAATAGATGGCACTTCTTAATATCACTTTTGTCATTAATGTCTGCATGCATTTTACTTTTCAGTTTGAGATATCCTTGAGAGCATTTGTTATGGTTATCTGTAAATTGAGTTTTTCTAGGAAAAACTACAATTCAAAAACTCGCAATTCTTAGTTGTTCGGTTTGGAATGACTGTCAACATACAATGCAGGCTCAGATCTAGAAATTGGCTCTTATTATGGGAGTAGCCATTATTCTTCAAGTAATGCACTAAGAAAATTTCACTAGTTGCTAGCTCCTTTAATAAATACCGAGAAGTTTCTTTAAAACTATGTTGTATTTTAAAAGTATGTACAATGTGTATTTTTCTGTAAAATGAATTAGAAACTTTGTCTCTGTTGGAGAGATCCTAATATAGTCTATGTTCAAGGGCGAGTCTGTTTAGGTGACAACAGGTTACTGATGAGATAAAACTGCAAGGTGAGGCAGCAAGCTTGTAACAACCAAGTACACACAGGGGCCAAAGACAGCAAAAGGCCTCAAGCAGGAAAACAAAAAACCCTCACGCAAATCTATTCTCCCAGAGCACACCTAATGCAAGCTCTACAACGCTGCAGCAGACAGGTAGAAGTAGGTCAGATAAATGGGTCAAGATGGATGAATGAGGGAAATGTGGATTTTTTTTGCAGCCTAATTAATACCTCCAAGACTTGTCTGGACCCTTTTCCCTCCTTTTGGCTAGTATTTAGGTTTAAAACCAGACTGAAAAACCAAACAAGCCACCAGTGGCTCAGAAGTCAAACTACTAGTCTGATTAGAAAGGAGACTATAGAGGGACTAAATTAGAAATAGGAAGCACCTCAAAGGTAAATATGCACTAAACAGTTTCTACAGATATGAGAATCAGAATCAGAGTATTCAATTAACCCCAGGGGGGAAGCTATACATATAGTACTGTTCAAAAGTTTTGTGCAACCCCACATTTCTTTATATTTTGCTTCCAAGCACCCAAACTTTTTTATTATCTTCGAAAGTGGTCTCAAGCAATGGTTCCCCAGGCTTTCTGAAGTCTTTCTTTGAACATTGGCTGCTTTTTCATTTATTTTCAGTGCAGTCCTTATATCAGACTATTTTCAGAGGTATGTTTTTATTTGTTTGTTTTATTAAACTACTTACACTGACCCAAAAATCATTCAAGTATAAAAAAGGCACAACACAAGGGATGAACTAGCATTGTGTCTACTCAGAACTCATGACCTAGCAAAGAATCAATTTTCATTTGTGTCTTTGCACATTTTACTAACAACGTGTCACAAAACACATAATTTGTTCCTATTTGTTTAGCTGAATCTACAAAAATTTCCACAGACAGCACAGTTTGACAGGCATAAAACAGTATTTTTTGCACCACTAAGGGGATTACCAAAGAACTACAAGCAGAAAATCATCTCCACATGGTGCGCAGTGTCGTCTTCTTCTTCTTCTTCTTCTTCTTCTTCTTCTTCTTCTTCTTCTTCTTCTTTCAGCTGCTCCCATTAGGGGTCGCCAC
>VUQH01070235.1:14229-52555 GCA_015106775.1 Etroplus canarensis
ACCACTAAGGGGATTACCAAAGAACTACAAGCAGAAAATCATCTCCACATGGTGCGCAGTGTCGTCTTCTTCTTCTTCTTCTTCTTCTTCTTCTTTCAGCTGCTCCCATTAGGGGTCGCCACATCTGCCTCCATCTTGCCCTATCCCTTGCATCCTCTTCCCTCACACCAACCCTCTGCATATCATCCTTCACTATATCCATTAACCTTCTCTGTGGTCTTCCTCTTCTCCTGCCTGGCAGCTCCATCTTCAACACCCTTTGTCCGATATATCCACTATCCCTCCTCTGAACATGTCCAGGCCATCTCAGCCTTGCCTCTCTGACCTTATCTCCAAATTTCTCAACTTGCATTGTTCCTCTGATGTACTCATTTCTAATCCTGTCCATCCTGGTCACTCCCAGCAAAAATCTCAACATCTTCAATTCTGCCACCTCCAGCTCTGCCTCCCGTCTTTTTGTCAGTGCCCCCATCTCCAGACCATACATTATAGCAGGTCTCACTATCATCACTACCATCTTGTCAACTTTCCATTTCAGTCTTGCTGTTATCCTTCTGTCACAAAGCACCTTTGACACTCGTCTCCATCCACATGATGCGCAGTGTATCCTTAAAAAATGGAGAAACTGGACAAGTGAAGGACAAGAGAAGAACTGGCATGCCTAAAAACTATCTATAGCAGGTGAACAGTATTTGAAAGTCATGTCTTTAGGGGGAAAATCCAGCAAAGACCTGACACAGGACCTGAGAAATGCATCTGCAGTTGATCCATCTACTGTTTGCCAAAGCTTCATCACAAATGGCCCCAATGGGAGGGTGGTTGTCAAGAAGCCATTCTTAAGGAAGGAAAATGGGGAGAAAAGGCTGAGCAATGAAAAATTACACAAGAACTGGACTGAATACAGTAAAAGTCCAACTCGATAGAAAAACACACAATGGAACACGATCAGTCATGGACTGGCCTCCCCCAAAGCCCAGACCTCAACATTATTAAAGCAATGTGGGATCATTTTGGCACAGAATGAAACAAAAGGCAGCCAATATCCAAAAGAGAGCTTTGCAGTATCCTTCAAGAAGCCTGGAGAGGACTATTCCTAAAGACTACTTGGAAAAATTACAGAAAAGTGTGCATAAGAGAGTTCAGGCTGTGTTGAAGAATAAAGATGGTCACACCAAATATTGACTTTCAAGTTCATTAGATCTGTGCAAACTCTTCTTTTGCTTTGTGTGCTGTATTTTCATGTTTCGATAAATCATTACACCTACTTCCTATTTTCCCAGCAGCATATAAAGAAATGTGGGGTGGCTCGAGACTTTTACATGGTACTGTAAGTAATTAGTGTTTGCAGTTGCTGGAGGAACTAAAACTGTTCTGTTTATGGTCTCTTGAGTCTCAAATATTTACAAATACTGCCTTGCTACGAAATAATTTGCATCTAACTTGTTACAGACTCATTAATAGTCCTGCTGCATTGATAACCTAGGTGGACGCTCTTTTCCTCTATCCTCTGGTGCACAAGAATGGATGACTGAGATGAATATGATAACTATTGACTCCCACAGCGTTGCTTTGGCTCTGGCCAGACAGAGATAAAAGCAGATTTAAAAACAAACAAAAAAGATAAATGATAAATCAAGCAGAGAAAGAGTGGATATTACTCAGCTGACTGATCTATATCGTGGTGAGAGAGACAGATTTTTGACCTTCGCCAAGATGGCGGAGGTATATGTTTTTGTCGGCATGCATTTGTTTGTTTGTGTGGAAGATAACTCAAAAAGTTATGAAAGGGTCTAGCTGAAATTTTTTTTTATGGATTCGGCTTCATAAAAGGAAGAGGTGATTATATTTTGGGAAGAGTCGGTGATGGGATCACGCTGAACAAAAAATCCTGAAATCAGTAACCACTGAAGTAATAGTGATATCAGATATCAGATATCTGTATGCATTTGTGATCGTCAAAGGCACTATGATGATCATGCCTTTGATGGCGGTGCCTTCGATGATCATGCCTTGGATCATACTTGGCGGAGGTCTGCGCTCTATGAGAGCGTTTCTAGTTATATTATAAATTATAACAGACTGAGACAATTAAAACAGAGACCATTATCTACTGGTCATAAGAAAATATATTCATAGCTTCTCATCAAGTAGTCTAGAAGTGTACCAAAACAGGCAGACAGCAGCGCTTTTTGAGTGTAACAAGTTGATTTTGAGAAGGGAGATTTTTTTTTTTTTGAGCCTAAAATACCAAACTCATTTCCATTCCTGCTAACTGCAGGCAACATAATGAACCCAATCATGGCAATTTTCCACAGGTATTTCACTGACATGTGCATCCTGAAATGAAAGAAGATACTAATTTGGCTGGAAGGACCGAGAAAAATGTTTTGATTCTGTGTGTGTGTGTGTGTGTGTGTGTGTGTGTGTGTGTGTGTATGTGTCATAGTGTGGGTGCATGTCTGTGAGAGAAATACACAAACTCCATCAAGTGATGAAGCAAAGAAAAGCTTCCAAGTTTTTTAAATCCTATACAACCCTGGCTGCTACCATACCAACTGCCTAAGGACTGGAAAAATTTAATCTCACTAAACATATGTGTAAAGTGAGGTGACGCACTATCCAATAAATACCAGCATGAAGTAAATCAGAAAAGGGTAATGTCAAGAGGATTCATAGTCAATATCTAGTGAATAAAACACATTCCCACAGGACCAGCCAGGCTGCTGCACCTCACCCCCACATACTGAGCCACACTGAGGAAGCATTTTATAAAGAGAGACTCAATGGAACAGCCTCAGCTCTGCACAACATGCTGATAAATATACTCAAAAATGTCATGCAGATGTACAGTGCATGTGTGGATATTTAGATGTTTCAAACAGCTGTTTTTTATCTGTTCATAAACCTCAATTCTAATGTGCTAACATGACTTATAAAACCCACTTTAAAAAAAAGAAAAAAAAAAATGAGATTATTAAGATTCTTGTGTAGGCAAAGTTTACACCTACATCAGGGCGAGATCATTCCAAAAATGAATTATTTAAAATGTGCAAGCCATTCAGATGATGCTTGTTTGTTTTTGTTGTAGGATAGAGAATATTTTCTTCGCTGTGGTTGAGCCACTTAGGGTTAGTTTATTGACACACCACAGCAGAAACCAGGAATATAGGGCATTTTCATCAAATGCAGTCAGCCAAGCCGAAGAACTAAAATCTCCATATGATGTTTTTAGACATTACTAATTCCTTTTGCTTTGTATCAACTGGGAAGTTTTGATTTGCAGAGCTAAAATATGGTCATGGTAGTCAGCATTTTCAAAGTAGATAACTCACAGAAGCAAAGTTTTTCACAGCATGTTTACACAGTGAGTAGAAAATTTCACATCTACTATTTTTTAGAATGTAGGAGATGATTCTATGAACATCAAGGTGAGTGGTGGGCTGAGATGAGCAACAAACTGCTGACTGACTGTTTATGTATCAAGACACATTAGAACAATGTCCAGCGTATAACTGTTAAAATTTGCTACGACAGTTTTGTCTCTTTTTCAGTGATTGCTTTGAGAAATATAACGGCAACTGTATTTGACAGTGTTAACAGTTAAATGACTTAGATGTTAAAAAAACAAAAACTTTATTGATAAAAGTATTGGGCCAGCTACACGTTACACCTATAGGAGCTTTTCTGGGAAGGCTTTCTACAAGATTTTCCAGTGCCTCTGTGGGAATTTTTGCTCATTCATTCAGAGGAGTATTTGTTAGCTAAGACACTGACAGGTAAGATTTAGACAAGAGGGCCTGGCTCACAATTTCCACTCTATTTCATCAGGACTCTGTGGGGTCATTCAAGTTCTTCCACATCAAACTGTGCTGTATAACCTGTACTACAACCAGCCACCACATTTTGACTTTAATTCCTGTGACTTTTCATGCCATTCATTCTTATTTTTAATGTTTTTGTGAGACCCTCCCCCGGCTCATAATTCCAATAAAAAATGATGGCTATAAAACCAAGCTGAGACTTTTTAGACCTTTTTTTAGACCTTGCTTTGTGCACTGGGGTCATTCTGGAACAGAAAAGGGCCTTCCCAAAAGTGTTCCAGCAAACTTGTAAGCACAGAATTTCCACAATGTCTTGACAGTTAAAATTTGTATTAAGATTTCCTTTCACTGGAAATAAGGAATCCCAGAAAAAGAACAACATAACATTATCACTCCTCCGCCAAACTTTACAGTTGGCACAATGCAGTTTGGCAGGTAACATTCTCCTCACCAAAGCCAGACTGCCAGACAGAGGAGCATGATTTGTCACTCCACAGAACATTTTTCCACTGCTTCAGACTCCAGTGGCAGTGTGCTTTACCCCACTGCATCCAAAGCTTAGTAGTGGGTTCTAATGTAGCTCCTCAGCCATGGAAACCCACGCCGTGAAGCTCTTGACACCCAGGTTTTGCGCTGATGCTAATGCCACAGTAGGTTTGGACCGCTGTAGTTATTGAGTAAGCAGAGCGTTGGCATCTTATACACACTATGCACCTCAGTAGTTAGCAACCCCACTCTCGAACTTTGAATGGACTGGTATTTATATAGCACTTTTTACTCCAAGTACTCAAAGAGCCTTACGTACCCACTGATATGTTGCTTCATTCTATGCCTTTAAGTGCATTTAACAATCACACACATATTCACACTCTGAGGGATGCATTGAGAGCAATTTGGGGTTCAATGTCTTGCCCAAGGGCACTTCGGCATGCCGACTGGAGGACCTAGGGATCAACCTACGAACCTTTGGATCAGAAGACAACCTGCTCTACCTCTTCAGCCTCAGCTGCCCCAGCCAACAACACTCACAGCTGACTGTGGAACATTTAGGAGGAAGAAGTTTCATGAACTGACTTGTTGCAATGGTGGCATCCTACAGTACCAAATGGAATTCAGTGAGCTCTTTAGAGCGACCCATTCTTTCACAAATGTTTCTGAAGGCAGATGCATGGCAAGGCAGTTGACTTTATATACCTGTGGCAATGGGACAAAATGAAACTCCTGAAATAATTAAGAAGTGCAGCCCAATACTTTGGTTCGTATAGTGCAGATCTGTTGCCTAAAGGATACCCTGCTCTTTTTTTGGCTATTTTACTCAAAATGGGGCCATAAATTCTGAAATTAACACCATGTTGCATTCAACAAGACCTGAATCTAGTGGCAGAAAACATAACCTTACTAATAAATCATAAATGGTTATAAACTAAGCAAGGAGAGCAATTTTCTCTGCCGTGAATTCTTTTTGCACTGAGACAATTTCCCCCTGCTGGCCATTACAAAGAATGCAGGTTAACTTTTCAGACCTGGAGACTATGCCCACATTTGCGCGCAGTCTATCATTCAACCAATGTTTATGTTTGGACTTTCAATGTGATGCTTGTTGCCTCTCTCTCAGTTTTATGAAAAGGGTTGCCGGTCTCAAAAATGGTCATGTATAAAAGAGACAGTGCCCATTTAAATCCATGAATGTCCGAGGAAAGGAGAATTGAATGTTCAGTCAAGGTAACACAACAGGTAGTTCAAAAAGGTATGGGGATACTGAACAGCACAGAACAATAAGGGGGAGGGGAAAAACAGGGTGGCATAAAGGTCAGCATTTATGGGTCAAACTCCCCAAGGAATAAACTGGCTAGTCATGGAGGAAATACATCAGCAGGATGAAGAAGAAAGGTGGGTAAGAATTCCTCAGGCAAAAAACGGGCAGTGGATAAACTGTGACAACGGAATGAGAAAGCAACTCTGCATGAGGCAGATTTATAATATGTAGAAAGTTTCATTCATGAATTCAACACAGTAACATCCATTCAAAACCTGCCATAATCACCAAACCAGTATGTCAGTTTATACATAAGTGAGGTATCCATTTATGCTTAGTTCTATAGCTTGCCTAAGCAGATAAGACACCTAACATAAATGCTCGAGCAGCAGAAAGTGAAAGGAAATGGTGAGAAATACGTAATACGTAATATTGTTATCATATTAAAATATATTGTTGTTTGTCCAGAACATTATAAAGAGAAAGGACTGAAGGATTTCTTAGCTGGTATATTTTAGGACAGGTATGAGTGGGAAGAGATTAGCAAATGGGAGTAGATTTGAGGAAGCAGTTGATAAGCCCACAGGATGTAGCAAGCTCCACCATAGCTGGTGCAGATAAAGCACACAATGGATGGTTTAGACTGCGGAGCTCAAAATGTCATGGGAGGATACAGCATATGAGACACGTGAAAATGAATGTGTGATAAGCTGGTCACTGAGTCTAATAAAAAGTTGATGGTGCTAATACTTACATTGCTAAATTGTTCTTTTGTGAGAAGTTTGAAGACATGGATAAAAAGCTACTGAGTGGTTGCAAATATTCATGAGATTTTTGTTTGCATGTGTGTGGAGGAATTATTTTTTCTGTTCTAGCTGAGTTATCTTTGTTTGAAAATATTTAGGAGCTAAAACTGAAGAGTTGGGTGTCAAGAGTGTTCAGCGTAAAAACATTTACTGGATCATGAATTCCTCAACATGACTCAATAAAAATAAATACATGAAAAAAATCTTGGTTTTCATCTTGGCTGTTGGTAAAGAACCATTGATTAGCAGATTCATTTCACACATTAGTATTCTGGAGGTGTTTTGTGCTTTTTGTGAACTATATTACTATGGATCCTATGCACTGATTTATAAATGAGGCCATGGTCTCAGCAGGGGTGTGGCCAGGAGGGGAATGAGGTGACATCAGCCCACATGAAATATGATTGAGCCTCATGGTTCCCTCCCACCAATGCCACTGGACTAGAGTACTGTTAATCTTACACTGCCACTGGATGAGAGCATGGACAGGACTGAGTAACTTAGTACATTTAATCAAGACTTTTACTCCTCTTCTTTTGACTGCTCCCATCTGGCTGCCTGCATTTCACCCTATTTACTGTACTTTTATTTCATTTAAATATTTCTTTATTATGCCTCTTGGTGCTTCTACTCAACTATATTTTGGATGCAAATGCTGTACTTTGTACTCCATACAATTTTATTTAAATCTTTTGATACTTATTATTTTGCAGATGAATTGCACTTTTCATGTAATAAATCTATAATGGGACACAAGGCTTCAGGAGCCTGAAAATTGTGCCTAATACTTTTTAATGCCAATTTTCTGCACTGATTTTTATTTCTGATTAAATACTCTGACACCCTCTTTTCAATAGTTCTCAGTTCTGTTTTGTTTTGGTTTTTTTGAGATCTTATTATGTGTTTCACCTGCAGTATATGCTCCCCAGCCACTTCATTAGGTACACCTGCTCAACTACTCATTAACACATGTATCTAATAAGCCAATCACAAGGCAGCAACTCAGTACATTTAGCAGACATGTTTAAGATGATCTGCTGAAGTTCAAACCAAGCATCAGAATAGGAAAGGAAAGTTATGTAAGTGACTTTGAATATGGTATAGTTATTAGCCCAGCCACAGGAGGCAAACCCAGCCACAGGGGCCACACACGTGTGCTCCTAGTGCCAGTTCCAAGCCCAGGTAAATGGGCTTGGAAATGGGCTCCTAACGGGAGCAGTCAAAAGAAGAAGAAGACAAACATGGTATAGTTGTTGATGCCCAACAGGCTTGTTTGAGTATTTCAGAAACTGCTGATATACTGGAATTTTCCTGCACAAACATCTCTGGGGTTTATAGAGAAGTGTTTGAAAAGGAGAAACTATGTGTTGAGAGGCAGTTCACTGGGCAAAAATGCATTGTTGATGCCAAAACTCAGAGGAGAATGGCCAGACTGCTTTGAGCTGATGGGAAGGAATAATTTTCCTTTGGGACTGATAAAGTATCATTCAAATCAATTAAATGAATACCAAGATATGCAGAAGAGCATCTCTGAGTGCACAACACGTCGAACCTTGAAGCAAATGGGCTACAGCAGCTGAAGACCACACCACATGCCACTCCTGTCAGCCTAGATCAAGAAACTGAGGTTACAGTTAGTGCAGACTCACCAAAAGTGAATAGAAGATTGGGAAAGTGTTGCCTGGTCCGATGAATCTCAATTATTTGTTGCAACATTTGAAGGCTAGGTTCAGTGAGTGCACACAATACTTTATCCCAAAAGTTGGAAAATTCATGAACTAAATATAACCTATAACAAAAAAGAGAAATATTTAGCTCAATATAAAATACAATATCTCAAAAAGCTAAAAACTACATATAAGAAGGAACTTGATTAAATTAAAAAATAAGTAAAATAAAATAAATGAAAGCTATTTTCAATTACTTAATTTGTGCACACTCAAAAATAGGGACAAGCAGCAAGTATTAAACCTCTATGATCAAAATCAAAATCCTGTTTTGTTTTTTTTTATAAAAATAATCAATGCATATACCCACACAGAAGATACGTAACACTTCAATTGAAAATGTTATTAGTTATTAGCAGTTAATAGTGCCCCTGAAGTATAGTGGTTTATACATTCGCCTTTCAATCGAAAGGTCCCTGGTTCGATTCTAGGTGGGGACACAAGCCCCTTTCACTATGAAGGGTTGCACCAGGAAGGGCATCCAGTGGTAAATTATCAATGTGGATTAATCCGCTTTGGCGACCCACTGGGGAGAATACAAAGGAGCAGCCAAAGATACATTTTATTAGGTTTGAGCAGTTAATATTTATTAGGTGACTATACCCTTACATCTATGGAGTCAAAAGTAAAAGGTAATAAATATATTTTATTAGTTTTTGTACTTGGCCAGTAAAACTATTACTGCATCATTCATTTGATGCCTGAATTGGCTCCCTAAATGCAGGCTAACCCTGTATTTTGTCAGAAGGGCTTTCCCTTTCTATTGTGTGTGCTTGTTCTAAATTCAAGTCCTTGGCATATCCACTGCAGTCCCCATCAACTCCCCCAGCCCTGTAGTAAACTGCAAACCTTTTCCAATCTGCTACAAGCTGAATGTGTTTGTGCGCACACTTCAGTGTGTGCGGGCCGTGACGTCAACTGTGATCCTTTGAGAATGGATAAATGACAAAAGATGTTTCTCCCCATCTCCTCCTCTCTTCCTCTCCCTCAGAGACATGTTGAGGGGGAGGTAGCACTGAAGAGGAATCTGTGTATCTGTCAGTTTGCCTGATACACACTCTCCATCCTTGTCCTTCTGCTGGGACTAATCTCCTAAAGACACTGCTTTTAGTGTCACAACACTAAAACACCAAAGGTTACCATTCTTCGGCTGAGCCCAGCGGTGAAACATTTACGGAGTAGCCCCTTGAACTCAGTGCCAGTCACTCTGTCAGGGAGCAGTCAACCTCTGAGTCCCAAAGCCATGAGCAGAAACTTACATTGAAGGGTTAATGTGGACACACACAACACACAGGCACAGAAACAAATGCAGGGGGCATGCACCACACTGCGTTCTCCCACACATCTATAAGCACAAGAGCACACACACCCCGTCACTCAAGCCAGCAGTGTATGTGATCTGACACAAGATGGAGGGTGCTTATGTAACACTTGAGTCATTTCAAAGGTGTAATTGGATGTCTGTTTGGGTTAAGTGAAAAAGGCTTGTTGCAATAGTTATATCAAAGCTGATATTCATCAAAGTCTGCCAAAATAAAAAGTCATTTCTTGATGAAAAAAATCTCAAAACACACAAAAATATATACCTGATATGCTTTTATTTTATATGAAAAACATACAAATCTTTTATGTTGCTATGAGAATCTAAAGGTAAGTAATATATGTGTGGTAACTTCATCCACAGTTTCATTTAAAATACTGCTTACTATCCTCGTTAAATGCAGACACAAAGAAAAAAATATTTTTGTCACATTAAAATTCCCCAAAATAAATTGCTTTCAGTGGGAAAGAACACATTAATTCAAAAAAGACACATTAATTCAAAATAGATGCTAATTTATGTTTTTAAAAAGTGGTTGTCTTCACAAAAAAAAAAGATGTGACAAAAGCTCACATCTAAGATATTACAGTTCCTTCATCCAGTTTAAATTCCAAGAACCACCCAGTACAAATGACCATTTCCTCATTTTCAAGAGCATAACACAGTGCAGTCAGTGCCTTACAAAAGGACACAAAAATCATATGCTCAAGTGCTGCAGGCAGCAAGAGATATGTAGCATGACATCTCCATATACTATATATATACTACATATACATAAGGCCTCATGTTTAACACTTTTTATATATTCATTTTATATATTCAAGGTTGCAAAAAACATGGACAAGCTGTCTGAGACTTTAAAAAACACTGCTTACACAACTACTAAAGGTGGACTTTAGTGTTGAGAATAAGCCACCACAGATTATATACTCCCCCATTTAAACTTGTGATGGACAAAAAATTACCTGTAATTAATGCTCCTGTATTAAAGTTCAATTTCAGCGTTGATATCTGAATAAAATGGACTATAACAAACAGTGTTTAAACAGAAAGAAGTTTAGAACACACAGACAACACTAAAACATACAACACTAAATACCAAATTTTTTGTTGGGGTGGTGTTGATATATAATCATTAGCTTTCTTGTTCAGATCAATTCATAGTGTATTTCTTCTTGAATAAAAAAAACCTTCAGCATGCACATAATGTATGGACAGAAGTATTGGGCCGCACCTCTTAATAATTGAATTCAGGTGTTTCATTTAGTCCTATTGCCACAGGGGTATAAAATCAAGCACCTAGGCATGCAGTCCGCCTTTACAAACATTTGTGAAAGAATGGGTCATTCCAAAAAACACAGTGAATTTGAGCATAGTACTATAATTGGATCCCACTGTCGCAACAAGTCAGTTTGTGAAATTTCTTTCCCCTTAGATATTCCACAATCAAGTGGTGTTATTGCAAGGTGGAAGCATTTAGGAACCAGTGTCTCAGCCATTAAGTGGCTGAGTACATAAAGCTATAGACCAGAGCTGCTGAATGCTGAGGTGTAAAGTATATGTAAAAGTCACCAATGCGCTGCTGACTCATTAACTATAGAGGTCCAAACCTCCTCTGGAATTAACATCAGCACAAAAACTGTGCACCAGGTACTTAATCACATGGGTTTCATTGGCCAAGGTGCAGCCTGCAAGCCTTACATCACCAAGCACAATGCCAAGTGTTGGATGTAGTCGTGCAAACTGACTGCACTATGGAGCAGTGGAAATGTGTTCTGTGGAGTGATGAATTACATTTCTCTATGGAGCAGCCTCATGGGTAAGCCTCAGTTTGGCCAGTCCCAAGACAACTTTACTGTACCTGCTTTACTTGACCACATTGTGGGAACTGCAAAGTTAAGTGGAGGAGGGTTAAATGCTGTGGGGCTGTTTTTCTGGGGTTGGCCTGAGCCCCTTAGTTCCAGTAAAGGAAACTTAATGTTTCAGCTTAACAAGACATTTTGAACAATTCTATGCTTCCAACTTGATGGAAACAGTTTTGGGAAAGTCCTTTTATGTTCCAGCATGATTCTACCCCAGTCCACAAAGCAAGCTCCATAAAGGCAGGGTTGGATGAGTTTGGTATGAAAAAATTCAATTAACCTGCACAGAACCCTGACCTGAACCCCATCTGATACCTTTGGGATGAATGAGAACAGAAAATGCAAGCCAGGCCCTCTCATCCAACACCAGTGTCTGACCTCACAAATGCTCTGCTGGATAAAAGGACACAAATTCCCACAGACACACTCTAAATTGATGTAGAAAGCCTTCACAGAAGAGTGTAAGCAGCTATAGCTGCAAAGAGGGGAACACCTGCATATTAATGCCTATAGATTAAGAATGCAATGTCATAAAAGATCCTGTAGGTGTAGGCGGCCCAATACTTTTGTCCATGTAGCGTAGATCAACCCCTTTGGATATAATAACCATTTTTACCAACACAAATGCAAACTCATTTGACCCACAGTGGAATGAAATAATACATTTTTTTCTCCCTTTTCACAGTCTAAATTTATTCTTTGACAATAATAAATCCCACACACAAGTTCAGTTCAAAATACTCCTAGAAATTGTACTGTATGAAACACACTCCCACTGTAAACACACACTCATTTTTAAAATCAATGTAAGGCTTAGTGCAGGAACATGAGATGTGCATCCTTATTTGTGCGTACATGAGGCGTCTGGGTTTGGTGTAGATTAAGGCAGTGGGCGTTTTGTTTTTTTTTTTGTCTGCAGTGTATTTAGGGGTTTTCAGGAAGAGAAGCACAAGGCCTTGCAGTGTGATCTTTCTTTTCAATTGACCAGGAATGCAGACACAAGAGGTTCTTGGCAGTTTTTCGTTCCCCTTCTCTGCAGGTCTGTGGTTTAGAGTTCCTCAAAGAAAGCCACCCTGGTCTTGGTGCTCTGTAGTGTTAGCTGTGTATGAGACATAAACAAAGGGGTGGTGAGGATTCTATCAGGGGTAAAAATAAACCAAAGCAGAGGAGTACTCTGATAAGCAAGCAAAATAAGTAAAAAGACAGAAATCTTCATTGGAGATGAATATCATGAAAGTCATCACCAGCCCTTTCCCTCAGCTTTTCTGTCTGATCTAATCCTCCAATTCACATACTGTGCAACTAGTCTGCAAAAGACCCTTAATTTCCACAGAGAGACCATAAACACCAGTGTCCAGATGGTCAGCAAGATTGTAGACGTGTGATCTGACTAAAACCTGGTTTGCAGGTATCTCTAATTCTGAATGTATCTTTATGCATGTTTAGTCAAGTCATCTCTCTGATGAAGTACATTTAATTAGGCACTAGAATAGTACAAACACGTGATTAGACTTGGTTCCCTCGACAAATCAAAAGACTAAATGATCATAAGAACAGGATAATTACGCTGTTTTTGTAAATATACCCCCAAGGTTATTCTGTTTGCAATGAATCTTTGATGTTATAAAGCCATGCAATGTTATTGATACAGCTTACACTGAAAGAAAATCTGCCTCTTTCAGGGTTTACAATGCAATGAGGGTAAAACACAACTTTGTAGGTTTTCCAAGCTCTATACTACAGACAATCAAACAGATGGGGAGAGTAGTGGAAGATCAATACCAGTCAGAGAAAGAACTGTTAATTGTCTTTCTCTCCAAGTTTAAATGAGCTGGTGATGGATTAATTCAGGTCACAGACTCTGCTTTAACTCTTCAGGTGCAGCTAACCATTGACTTATCAAATGCTGCATGAGAGAACACCAAGGCAAATTGGCTGGGCAAACTTTTCCCTCTCTTTAACATCTGTAGGGTAAAGGGAATTAAAGCGACTGCCAAAGCAAATATTAACGGGGGATGAAGGAGGACAGTTCGGGAAATCCAGGTTTTTTTCCTGGGGAATATGCTGAGAGAAGGACTTAAGCAAATCCAAACAGATAATATGTGGGAGGGGGGTGGATTTGCAGTGTAATGTTTGCCGATCACCTTCTATTGTCCCTGCTGACTGGAATCCTGAACTACATTTGTGAGTGTGAAAGTCTGGCTGTATGTTTATCTGTGTCTAATGCTCGAGTAGTTTGTTCCACACTGGCCACAGTCTCCACTTTAGAGAGAGCAAGAATTCTTTATTCAGTGTTCCTGGTATTTATGCTATAAATGGCACAACAACAAGCTATTTCCAGAAAAGAAATGCTTTTGTGTGATGTTTAGTACAATAGCGACCTCCTTTGTGTGCTACTTCATACGGTCTGAATGGACTGCCATATACAGCATAAAAAAGCATTGCCTCTCTTAAACTTGACACAGAATCACTACAGCTTTTTGTATTGTGACTTTAGTTATTGAGAATGAGCTCTCCTGAAGAGACTCGTACTAACAAAGCAAAACCTGTGGCCTGCTAGAAGTGCAAAGGCACTGGGCCGTGTTAAGAGAACATTCATTAATCATCCAAAGAGAGAGGGAGTCTGGATGGAGAAAACTTTGCCTGGGGTTGCAGCTGGTCCTGATGCTTTGGGCTCAGTGATCTGTGCTTTGTTCCGCATTCCCTCTGCTCTTCTTTTCCCACTGTCTCCCCCTCATCCCAACTACCCCCTGGTAACCAACTTCATAGTGCATTCTTGGAACTTGTCCGTGACTCAGCCTCGCTCAAACTCCTCATCCTTTGACCATTTTTAGTCCATCCTGCCTTCCCTAAACTTCTCACCTCTTTTAACAAAGCTGACTTAGCTTCCTCACTCGCGAGGTTTTTCCCTTCTCCCTGGCCCCTTCCCTGACGAACAAGATAAATGCAGACACCTCTGGTTCAATTAAAGCAACACTTTTAACTCAGTTCCTTCTCCTCTTGCATGCCAGAAGTGCCCCCATCAATCCAAATGACTAATCACCAAGAAAAAAAAATCAATTAGTGCTCCCCTAACAAGCACATTTTACACTGAGACAAAACTAAGGAGGGAATGCTTTTTGTTACACAATGTGCTGTGAACAGTTCAAATTTTTATTTGATACTTTTTTAAATTAGAGAGATACTGGAGTGTGAAGATAAAGGAGAACAAGTCTAATCTGCCAGTTCATCAGAGGACAGTGGGAATGTAATCTTCTTCTTATAATAATGCCACTGCCTTTGACCAATCAATTATGAAATATCCCTCAGGCTAAGAGCCTGTCACTTCATCTGTTTTTTCATATCATCACTAAACCAGGCACTGGGTGAGGTGAAATGGTGAATACTAATGGGGCTGATTAGGACAAATGCAAAACTACAGAAGTCTACAAAGACTGTACAGAAAAGATGGGCATAATTACTGCGGCATCACCAGTGTGAAGCCTCGAGCTGAGCTTGTTCTCCAGTGCCACCTTTGGGTTTTGGAACCACATGTAATAAGACAAGGCTAAATCTGACTGAGAAACCAAGGAATACTGCATGCTTATACAGTAGATATGTCACTTACAAGATAGGCCTGCATTAAAGGACAGCTAGCTTTTGTAATGGATTTGTGGGTTTTTGTGGTTTTAGGATTGAGTTCTTCATTAGTTTCTAGGTTTTTTTTAAGTATTTCTGCTTTCCTCTTTATGTATTAGAGTTCTAATTTCATGGAGGTCTGGTTCCTGAGTGGTTTATGTTTTGGTTTTATTATTCCAGCCTCCCCTGTGGTTTTTCCTACGTGTTGTCTTTGAGTCTCTTTGTGCAGTTTTGTCCTTGTGCATTTCCTGTCTTATTTTAGTATCGGTTGTGTCCTCTGCATTATATTTAGTTTTGCTTCTTGTCGTTGTCCTTGATCCCTTGATTGTTGTCACCTGTGTTCTGCTCCTTCCTGTTTCTCATTATTCGTTAGTCAGAGTCTACTTACACCTTTGTCCATCTTCAGTTCATTGCCTCAGCTCTGTTTCCTGTCTTGTTTAGTATTTCACGGACTTTATGTTTATAGATTGTACAGCTTAAATAAAGCTTACTTTGTGTTATCCACAACATGCCTCTTGCAGTCATGCATTTGGGTCCTCAAACTTTCTCCACACCACCACACACCAGATTATGACAGCTTTTGTCTGCTTTCTGACTATAATGGGGATCATCATCTATATTCAGTAAGACTCTAAAGTAGCCACTGCCACCAAAAATTCATGACTGCAGGACTTATTTTTGCACACGAGAGTCATCCTTTGATCGCCATGAGAAAGAATGAAGGTCCAGCACTTCTCCACTGGTGTCCTTTCTCACACCCAGATGCTATGTCCATCTTTTATGTGCAACTGCTCCTGCATCACTATGAAGCTCCATCAGGGAAGATGTTTGAGGTTAAAAAATGAACCTGTGGGTAAGTGAGGACTATTGCTACTAACTGATGCTCTGATGATCAATACCTACCTTTAAAATAATATGGTGGCTAAGCATGGGTGCTGCATTAGAAATAATTATCATATGGTGTAAGATCGGTCTTAACTTCACCTTACATGCGACTCATCTAAGCTCATTGGACAGCTGTTAAATACTTGTAAATGGAACACAGGAACACAATAGATTGATATTGTTGTGTTTCTTTCTGCTACTTTATGTACAGGTAGATGTGGTCATACCTTTTAATTAAAAATAACCAATTTTGAAGAATACACTGACTCTGAAAGTGAAGCAAATGTTTGTGATTATTTTCCCATGGTTTGTGATTATAGGTGAGCATCATATCATCAAACAAGGAGAGTCCTGCCTACAACTGAAACACAAGTCAGACCAGTTGGAAATAGTACTAGCTGCAAAGACAGGACTACTTACCCTTTGTCGTTGACTCTTTTGTGCAACGTACCAGACACTGACATACTGAAATTTTATTGTCAAAATTTAAGAAGAATTTTTCTCAGATCTCTGGTTGGATTGTGTAATGATGTTAATCTGACTGTTGCTTCCGTTTTTCCAATATATAACCTTAAGGTGAACCTTAAAGGAATCCAATTTCTGTTTTGCAGCCAAAAGCCTATTGACAAATATTTCAGTTTGAGCATAGATTTGCACAGACAAGGCAGGGATGGAGGGAATCATTGTATTCTGGAAGACCGCATATGTTTCTATCTGATGCTGCCATGCAAGCAGCTGAGCTGGTAGCTACCTTTTTAAAGTTGCTGTGCTTGCTGGTCCCCTGCTCTGTGTTCTGGTTGTGAATGATATCTAGAGGAGTCTCCCTCTCTTTCAGCTTCAGACTTTCAATTTCCGTCTTCAGTTCATTCAGCTGTTCCTGCAGGTGCTTGCTCTTCTCCATGTATTCGACCCTGCACATGGACAAATTGCCGGTTGAGAAACAGCTATTAGTTATGAGTCCATGCTCATTAGGAACAAATACAGTAGCATTAGGGTCAATACTGATAAATTTACAGACTTAAAGACATACATAATCTTTACTGAAAATCCTGCAGCATGTTGTACTACATTTCAATTAATCAGAAAATATTTAAAAAGCAATTAAGTTCAAAAGGACTGCATCATAACTGTGTATATGACTCAGATTTTACACCAAATAGGATACATAATAGAGTCAGATTTTAGCATAACATCAAACGTGTGTCAAGATTTTGGATAAAGCTGGCATTTTATTAACTGGTCTGTTTGAATAGAAGTTAAAGGCAAAATTATCTTTTATGTTTGGAAATGTATTGTCAACAATCTGTGGAAAGTAGCTAAAGCCTGCCACAATGGCATCAAGTGATATTCAAATATTCATGATGTTATTGTGTCAGCTGTTCCTCTGTCCCCTAGAGAAGAAGCTTTTCTCATGACATATTTTTCTAACATGAGATGAGTATGAAAGAGTGACTGAAATTAGACAAATTAAGACAATATTGTTAATCAATAGACACTTCTAAACCATTTCCAAAATGATGCATTGCCAAAATTGCCATTTATTGACCCTATGTCATTTGAAAAAAATCACCAGACAATTGCTGTGCTTTGATTTCAGCTGTGTGCACATTTAAAATCACTCAGAAATATAATACATTTACAAATGCCGCTCATTCATGTTTACGTCAACTGCCATGTGGTGAACTAAAAGTGCTGCTTCTACAGTGGGAAGTTCAAAAAGTACTGGTAACTTTCTTCCTTGGAAAGTTGTATTTTTTTGTTTAGTGCTTTAAAAAAATGCAAATGTTATTTTGAAAAGTCACTAAAGTTGGTAACAATGTGGACAACTTGTGAGTGAATGGAGCTGAGCAGTAGATTATTTTTTACGCTGCCTACATAAAAGCACACTATGAAAATCGTTACCCTCTACGTTGAAGGAGTTGTGGCTGTCAAGCTGCCAACTACTACCACATTTTTTGGGAATGCCAAAACACGCGTAATTACTAGAAGCCAACTTAAAAACCCATATGACACTGGATTTCAAAGCCATTTCAAATAGTTAGACTCAATCTCCCCAGAAGCAAAAGGTACTGACAAATAATTAAGGGCTATATTGCTGTCAGCTAGGAAAGGGGCTCTGAGCAAATGACAAATGATCCATCTCTGATTTAAATAAAAGAAGGTTTTTCAGCAAATATGGCTGAAACCCTGGTGTCATTTCCCAAGTCAAAACTGGTATAACAGTTAAAAACAGAACTGTAGATAGATTTTGACGTTTCCATGCAGAATAGAGGTCAGCTCAGTATCTTAAAAAGTGAGAAATATTATTCAGATTAATGCAGCAATGGAATTAAAAAAACCTGTCACACAATGGCTTCTCTGTATACACATGCTAGTATTACTGTGGCCTGTTTTTTGCAAAATAACAGTTTAAAACACTTAGATTTATGTACATCTAAATTCTGTCTCATTTCTTGCATGTCTTGATGCATGCTCAATCATCCAGGTACGTAAAGCCTCAAAAGTTGATTCTGTTCATCTGGACGTAGGGTTTTCCGTGGGAGAAACGTTTCATCACTCATCCAAGTGACTTCTTCAGTCACGACTGAAGAAGTCACTTGGATGAGTGATGAAACGTTGATGAAACGTTTCTCCCACGGAAAACCCTACGTCCAGATGAACAGAATCAACTTTTGAGGCATTTCTTGCATGGTTAGTTCAATGCACCAGGCTGCTATAACCATGGCTTCTCTGTCCCTGATGTCAGCATCGTAAACCCATGTAAGGGCTCAAAAGCCAGAGATCATAAGTTCAGGTCACTGAAGTGTGTGGGTTTTTTTTCCCCTTCTCATTCTTTCTATCAAACATTTATTTTGCTTTATAAGAGATGGTAGAAAAAAATTCTTGAACACAACCTTTACAAAGACAAGCAGACGATATTCAAGAAGTACCTCCAACCAACATCGAGGGAACATTAGGAATGCTGGTAACATCTGGAATGTCAGTTCAACTTTCATTTTGAAAATTTTTCAACCATGACAAGCAGTCAACAAAAAAATGCCAGCCGCCATATTCAATTTCTAAATGTTTGCTGGGTTTACCTCTAAACTTAAAAATGGGCATTTTCACACAACACTAGTAAAATGAGTATAATTGTGTTAAATGTCTGAGACCTGCTTTTGTCAAGATGATGACCTGAAAAAACATCCTTGATGTGCTTTAGTTATTTATAATTTTCTGATTGCAGTCTTTCTGGCGTCCAAATATTTCATTGCAATATGTATGCAAGTGTGTTTTATTTATTTTTCTGTATTATTTTAACCTCTCTGGAAGTTGATCATCGTGCCCTTTTTTACAGTTACCAGCAATACCAAAAGGAAAAAAAAAACAGAAATCCATTTTTTTATAGTATGTATCTCTCAATTTCACTGCATTCTTTCTTCAAGCCTCCTCAACAGCTGACAACCAAGTGCTGCCCTGCAGTCCCACTGCTTAATTGCATTTTTATTAAAAACCTAATTACCTAATTTGATGACAACTAAGACCCAGGTAATATATCCAACTCTACAGTCAGGGTCACACTTGTCAAAATGTACCTTGTCCTGTCTGCAATCAGTGACCTACAAGAACTACTGAAATAAAATCTGAATGCGAGAGCAGCTGAACTTCATGCTGAGGGTCAAATACTCACCTGAGTCCTGAATAAAAATCTACATATTTAAAATGATGGTGCTCCTCCAAGTACAGCACTACATCAATTTACACTTTTCTCAAGCACAGAGGTTATTCAAAAGTAACCTAAAATCTATCTTTTTAATTCAATAATTCCTTCAAATTACTAAAAATTAATTCACTAAACAACTGCAATCAGGTGGAACCAGATAACTAGAAATTGAAAAAGTGCAGTTTGAACTTGCAAAACCTCATAGTAATCAAGCTCAGCACAGGAGGACTAGCTACTTACTTCTCCTTCTCAATCTCCATGGATAGACGTTTCATGTCAGTATCTTTAAAGTCAAAACTGAGGTTCTCCCTGCTGAAGCTCACATCTTGAGGCATGTTGTCAGGCGGCAGTCCTGGGGACTAGGATGAAATAAACAGTTGGAGGTAAATAAAGAGACAGAAATAAGACAGATTAAAGAATAAGTAGAAAAAAGTCATCATTGAGGAAAGCAAAGAAACAGTAGAAAAATAAACAATGCAAGCAAAATATAATATAAGCAGATAAGAGTATGTAGTTGTTGCAGATTATATGGAGAAAATGTGTGAAAGCAATTGAAAGGACACAAAGGTAACTGAGAAAAAGGCCCTATGAGCATATAAAAATATACTTTTAGGCCTTGGCCAAATTTCTGAAATGCATTGGTCATGTGCCACCTCAGGAGTCTCCTGGAAAAGAAGTGGACCTAATACAAATTATAACTATAAATTCAATGCAAACTAAAGGGTGGATACATTCAACATAAAATTGGGACTAGAAGAACAGAGGGCAGTTTGGTACAAATGCTAATGAGAACATGCTGCACTAGTGAAATCGTGTGTTTCTGTGCGTGGAATTGTAACTCAAAAACTGACAAGTTCATACTTCCAGAGGCAGCATCTCTTTTGCGTGCACCAGTGTGTCTTTATGTCTTTAGGCTCTTCATTCATAAGCTAAAAAGTGCAGCATTACATCAATCGCCCAATATTCCAATATCTATGTGTGTATGTGCATGTGTGCAGGCTGATGAATGTGGAATGTGTGGGTATTTAGCATGTTGAAAGCCCTTGCGTAGGCTGCCTTATGTGCTGCCTGGTCTTATGCAAGTATCTGCTGTTCAGTGTGGTCATGCAGGGAAACAACTGCATGTGTCAGTGTCTGTATATGTGTAAACGTGTATTAACAGGAGTCAAAATAAACCTATTAACCCTATATGCTGATGGTATTTTTAAGCCCAGCAATACACAATTCTCCTGATGGGAAAACAACATTATTCTGTGAAGCTGTGCAGTTTTATAATTATTATAATGTTTTATGCATATGTATTTTCTAATGCTATTCCACAGTACATATTTTCTTTCTGTGTAATGTTCTTTTTTTATTTAGATATTTTTAGGACACTGATTTGACTTTTCTGTATATTAAATAAAGTACTGTATATCCAAGAACTATGGAGGAAACATATCATTTCCAGAAATGTCTATTAAAATTGTATTGAATTCACAGTGATGTTTATAAAAACCAGAGATGCAATGATGCATAAGTTATTTTTCTGGCAAAAATGTCATTTAACTTTTAATAATATAAGAGTGTGCTGCCTTTTTTGGTCTTGCATGAATATAAATTGAGTATTTTGAGATTTCTAACATCACCTTTTTCAGTTTTCTGATCCTTTGTAGATTGGCATACGTTATGAGCCAGTATAAGCAAAAATATATTATTTGGTGAGTAGTTTCAGCGTCCCTGTTTGATCTTGAACATTCATATCAAACCTAGTCAACTGATTGTGTATTGCATGCTTTAAATTATCTATCTACTGTGTTTTAAATATTTCATAAAACCATAGTGGACATGTGTATGCCCCAGGTCAGTTACCGTATAGGCAGCCTTGCTGGTAATCTCCAGCAGCTTGTGTTTTGCCCTCCGTTCAGAATCCCTGGCTTCCTGCAGGTCCTGTTTCAGCTGCTCAGCCTCCTTGGCCCTGAGGTACAAACAGACAGAGAGATTGATACTTAACACTTTATTTCACCTTCTAGTCCTTCCAAGGAAAGAGAATTACCTAAACTGAATCCAAAATTATCTTACATAATCGGTACATCGGTACTCAGTCAACCAGGAATGTCACTATGTTATTATGTAGGTGATCGATGAATGACCCCAGAGGACAGTCATTACTGACTCCATTATGTCACCACTGGGTATGCACACAAAGATATAAAAATGTTATATGCGGGTGATTACGTTTCTTTTGATTGTGTTCCTGAACATTCAGCAGTTCCTCGCTGATGTGGGGGAGATATGTGCTGAAGGGTTTGAGTGGACATAGTCATTTACATGTTGAGTAGCACAGGTTTAAATTTTCTCTGTTGCAGAAAAGTGCTCATGCAGAAATTTCAGTTACTGGAAAGTGGTTAATGGTGTCCATTTGAAATGATTGCCTAATAAACTGTGAAGTAGAGGCTGGAAAGTGATATTCTTTGTAATGTATACTGTTTTTTGTTGAAAAATGGATTGGCATCTATTAAGCTTTCCAAAACGGCTTGCACAAGTCCCAATCTCTTTATAGCCATTTGACCTCCACGGGAATAAAAAGTCAAGAGCAGATACTGTACTTGACTAATCTCATCTACTTCAGGACATATAAGAAAGAAATTGTCAAAATTATTTTGTAAGATAAAAAAATGCACTTTTAGTACTATACAACTTAAAACTACTACAGTGGGTTAAAGACACTCTCTGATAGAGACTCTCACCATCAAATTCTATTTCTCCTAAAAATGAACTAGCACAAATGAAACATTGTCCCTCAGACCTAAGGAGAGGATGCTGAACAAAAGCTTTTACCCCCTTTTTATGCTATGTGCAACAAGGTAACCGTAAACTGCTTTCTGGCTGCAGTGAACGACTAGAGCCTTGAAAATTAAATGATTTTTAAAATGTTTGGATTCTTTGATGTGCTTAGGGCAAACCAATGGACTTCTGTGCTGCTTTATTTTGATTTCAACTAAAACTTAGTGATTTGTGACCAAGAACAAGGCAGAGGGGGCCCGCAGGAAATCAGAATATATAATTAGAAATAAAACTAGTGTAGAATATGGCATAAAAGAGTGTCCCCGTAGTGTAGTGGTTTACACATTCGCCTTAAAAGAGAAAGGTCCCTGGTTCCTTGCAGGGTGGAAACACAAGCACCTCTCTCCATGGAGGGTTGCATCAGAAAGGGTATCTAACCTAAAACCTTTGCCAAAATATCAATGTGGATTAATCCGCTGTAACGTCCCTTTGGGGAGAATACAAGGGAGCAGCCGAAGGTACGTTTCATTTGTGACTGTGATGCACACTCGTGTGACTGTATTGAGTTGGCCACATCTGTCCCCACATATAAAAAAAGAGATGTCACCTCTTTTTTTACACCTGACAAAGTACTCAAAACTGCCTTTGTGGTTGTTTCTGCAACAGTAAGTGACTCAAGAAACACAATTTGACATGACACACACAGACACCGTTGCATGCACAAATAGACTCACAAAGTAAAAACGATACTAGCCTTGCGGTTTCTGCAGGTAATAAAAGGAATAAAAAACTCTTGGAAAGAAGGTGAGATGGGAATAAGTTATTTAAAGATCTGAAAATTATGCATGTTATGCATGTGAGTGCATATGTCTGAGATGGATACAGAGAGGGTATGAAATTCTGCTTACTGAGACAAAATCAGGAAGCTGACAAAAGTAAACAGACACTGTAGTCTCTACAGCATGGCACACTCCAGTTATCCTCCTTCTTCTCCCCACCTCCTTTCTGACTCCTCAGCCATCTTGAGGGCTAACATCTCTGCCTCCAGCATCTTCTGTTCCATTAGCCGCCGCTCCTCCTGGCCACGGATTGCAGTCACTTTGATACGCTGCATCTCTGTCTCAGCCTCAGCAGCTTTCTGGGCCAGCAGCTTGGCCTCCTCCTCTGCGATCTGGGCCTTTTCAGCCAGCAGGTCCGCCGTCTGCTCTGAACGCAGCTGGAGAGGAGGAGGAAGTGGAAGTAGGAAGGACAAACACAAGTGGAAGAAAAGGACAGTAAGAGTTGAAATTGAGAGAAGATAGGGAAATGGAGCAAAGACAGATGAAAATATGTACAAGGAAAGGAAGGACAAGAAGAGCAAGACAGGTGTAGCAGGAAGGATATGCATGAAGATGGTATAGATGCTAAGAAAAACTCCATCTTGACAAATTATTTTATTTTAAAATCTGGCATATATGAGCTATAGCCAACACAATGGTAGATTTTAGCAACTGATTAACCAACTGAATCTCACCAGTGCCTCATTGGCCATGTGAGCCTCATCCTGCAGCTGAATTAGCCTCCTCTCCAGCTCATCCCTGGCTCTCTCTGCCTCCTCCCGCAGCTGCTTTTCCCTTTGTAGGTGCTGTCTTTCTACCTGAATGATGCATACATTGCAGTGTGGTAAAGTATAAAATGACATGGTTGAAAAAATAATTGGAAACATGTATGAAGAGAAGGAAAAAATAAAGAAAAATTTAGATCAGACAGAGGAAAAAATACTAAGCAGATGCATCTAATGGATACATCAATTCAGGAGAGAGAAGTGAAGTGAAAAAAGCACTCATATGATATAAATAATGTATTTTTATCACTGTCTGTGCTAGAAAACAAATATAGGCAATTAAAGTAGCCACATAAAATATATGTACTGAAGTACCATGAAAGTGGCTGGATACAATGTATTGTGCATAAAGTGCATTTTTATCCATCAGACGGTGTCAAAAAACGTTCTTAATGATTGATGGAGGTAGAAAGTAAGATTCCCTACTCTTACATAGAAACTATGACAAAGTTCAATAGAAATGCACTTAACTCATCATTCACCACACAATATGTAATGATATACAACAAGCAAGTGAATCAATTGTGACTCCATTGTTCACTCAGTGAAAGGCAAGCAAAATACCCTGGAACTGCAACAGTTCTCAGATGAATACATGAAAAAAAGTCATAAATGCCATATTTCTATCACAATTGCATGTTTTTGTTGTCTGACGCTTGTTTGGACTACTTTGAATTAGTCAATATGATGCACCCTCTCCTTTTGTAATGGTTTAGCACTAGTATCACCAGACTAGGGAGCTAGTGCTAATCTTGATGTTTGTCCAAATTCTATTATTTGCATACAGTAGCAGCAGTGGATATACATTAATTAACATTTCTTTGCAGATTTTCAAGAAATCTGTTTAAAATGTGCACTCCTATTTGGATAGAAGTTTGGGTACAGACAACGTTGACCCATTCTCCGAATTCCATGCTTCTCCATTATCAGTACCTGTTTTCTCGCCCTCTCTTCTCTGGCCTGAGCCTTCATCTGCTGTACTTCAAGTGAGTCCACCCGCCGTCGGCGCATAAACAAGTCATGGTTCCCTATACACAGCTGGAGGATCTACATAAGAGAAAAAAAGGACTCTATTTACAGTGTCAAAATGGTTTACAAAACTCTATTTCCTCACTCTCACTATTTGTCTTTAGGTTTACAGTGATAAACAGATCAATGATGGTTTTTGAACTGCTCCAGTGTCTGCAAGAAAAGCAGTACTTCCTAGCCAAGGCCAAAACAACTTAAATCTCAGCTGAACTCACCAGCTTGTTGACTCTTAGCCGTGAAGAGTTGAACTTGAAAACATTGGTTTTCTTGTCCAGAGGTTTGATTGTAAACTAAACATTGGAGAAACAAAAACACAGCACGTTTTATCAAACCTCAAAAGAAAAAGATGCATTTTTCCTGTAAGACTAGTCAATATCCAGAGCACACAATACAAATAAAAAAACAACTTCCTATTTTCTATTTAAAGAATTTTTTCTAAAAACATTCAATGAAATCTGACAAGAAAAATAGCACACAAAATTATCTTCTATACCTAACTTCAGTTACTTTAACCTTTGTCCTACCAGTCTATATTATGAGGTTCAACTGCAGATTCTCTCACCTCTTTGTCACTGTATGAGATGTTGCGGATTTCATTCCAGGGAAAGGAGCACTTGGGTGTCAGCTTGTTGTCTGGTTCGTATATGTGCAGCCCCAGGGCATCTACTCCCAGAAGAAGATCTGTTCCCTTTTTATTCTGAAGCACATCAGCAGAGTAAACAAAGCTTTCTATTACCCAGCTGTTAAGGGACACTAGAAATCAGCTGTGAGACCACCTGTCCAGCCAACATTCATTCGTGCTTGCATTAGACAAAAGTGGTTTTGCAATGGTGCCACTTGCCAAAACTATTTGTTAGAAATGGGCTAAAAAATGCCAGTTGCATGGTATACAGGCAGTCTGTGCTTCTTTACCTAAAAAGTAATACTTGGGGAGTGATTACTCAAGCTGAGCTTGAACTTTTGGTGGTAGTGAAATTGACTTGGCTTTTAGAGAACACATTGATCAAGGTCAGAGCTACTTCCAAGGGATTTCTATTTGTAAACAGTTGTTTGTTTTTGTGATTACTCACCTGGAAGAATCCAGTGCCAAATAGCACTTTATTTAATCCAAAAATACCATTATTTCTAAATGCTCAAAATCCAATAATAGAATAAAGTACGAAACAAACAATTAAGTCAGACTACTATTCCCACTACTTCATTTAATACCAACATGGTGAAACTGAAACACCTCCCAATCCTTTATGTTGCCCTTCTTTGTAAAGATACAGTGAACCAATATTGACTCACCCTGATTAAAAAGTAATTGACGCCATACATGTCCAGGTCCTGAGCTATTTTTAAATACTCCATCTCAGCTTCATCCCTGGTTCAAAGACAAAGAGAAAAAAAATGATTGAGAGGCATCCAGGGGAATGGCGAAGAAAAGACGGAAGGGTGGGAGGAGAGGAGGTGCAGAAGTGAAGAGAAAGAGAGATCAAACCTTGTTTCGTCGCTTTTGTGCACAGCATCTGTTGTGTTTGTGTGATCTATAAAAACTCTGCCACACAGCTCTTGCGAGGGTGAAAACATGAGCACAGTGCTGACACAAAACACAACTATAATTCCCTAACAGGCTTAAGAGGTCATGCTTGATGGCAAACGAGCCTTATTCTGATGCCTCCAATATTCTGAATACTGCAGGAGAGAGAGAACAAATGCCTCAAACTCATCTCGTCTCCCTCTCTTTCTACAGTGTTGTTAGCAGATGTGTAGTGATTTCAGGGTCAACTCAGCAAAAAAAGAATATTAGCATACTTTGATAGCTGAGGAAAAATGAGGCCATATCGGGCCTAAACTTTTAATAACTGGCTGTTTGATATGGGTGGTTGGAAAATTGATGATTTAAGCTTCATCAAAGTTTTACCAGGAGAGAGAGCATTATGCCAAGTAAACAAATCTTAACTAGGTTGGACGCCGAAGATCAGAAGAAATTTTTATGGTAAAGCGTGATTTATATGCTGCAACAGCACAGCACTAAAATTTATTTCAGAAAAGAACATGTAGAGGCACACAGCATGTGCAATTACTTTGATGTGTTGATCTGCTTGCTACACAGTTGTGACAGTATTGCGTTGACAAAATCTGACCATAGCCAAACAAAAAGAAAGAAGAAAGAAAGCAATCAAAATTGCCTTTGTGGGAGTTCCTGTCACAGCAAGCGTCTCCAGGACCACATTTTGCCATGTGAAGACCACCAGCTGCCCTCCCACTAATGGGGTTGAGAGGGTTATTGATCACAACCAGTGACTCAGTTATTGCTTTTCCAAGTGCTGGGGCTTCCAGCTTTTAAAACTCACTGTCCGGCACGGAACTCACCACCCACAGAGGTGTAAGACACTCCACATCCCTCACACTTGCTCCCTAATCATTTTCAACTTTGTTCAGTTTAGTGGTGAGGCAAAGTACAAGAGTGCAAAAATAGATTTTCATTCTTCTGTCATTTTAGATTTACTACAGCAATTATGGCAACACCATAGCTACAGTGCAACAGTTTCTCCAAAATAGCTACATTAATTTTGTTTCTTGTAAATGGCAACTGATCTAAACTGGTAAGCCGATATACTTTCTTGATTAGTAATATATGTTTGAACATTCATGCTTTTGATCCAGTATTGCTGTTTTAAAAACCTCCCATTCAGAAACAACTTCTATATAACCCGTTTTGTGTCTCAGTGTAAGTGGAGTCCAGTTTTGCATAATACATTTCTTGCAGAACAAGTTTTAAGCACATCCTATCTGAACTCAAAACTTAAATTGTGCTGATGACTGTGGAACTTTACAGTATTCCAGTTCAGTGCAGCAGTTTTTACCTCGTCCTACCCCTGTGCTCTGCGTAACATGCTGTGATCCTCTCCTCCCACATTTCTGAAGTCATCTGGTACAAGTTAATCACCTAAAATGAAGAGGAACTGATTTAAATGTTCATAAATAAGAGTGGATGATAGAGTACATACTAAAATGCCACTTATAATGCAATATAATACAGTAAATATGTCAACATCTTCAATCAATGGCAGCAATGAGGCTTTCATTTTGAATTCAACTACGTACTTTCAAAATTCTGCACTGTTATAGTTATAATGCTATCAGGTTAACAACATCTGTTCACAAACACACTGAAACATAAAGACCTGCCACAGTGCCCTTTTGTAGTTCTTGCTACATAAAGTGTCTCCAGGGTCAAATTTTGCAATGTTAACACACACACGCAGCCTGACTCACAAAGTGAAAATAATTCATGCTTTTGCACATGGTTACAATACCAGCCTCGCTGTCTCAGCTGGTAACAGTCACTCACCCTCTTTGGCAACAGTTCTTCCTCAGCCAAAAAGCCAGGCTTGTGAACAGCAGGGTCATAATCTCCGTACTGTAAAATAGAGCAAAAGTGCCCAAATGATTAAAATCATTACCCACCTTTCATCTAATAACAAACCCGGCAATTTCTCTCCTGGGAGCTGTTCACAAGTTAAAACTAGAGTACTTCTAAGAAAATGGTTTCATGGAAAATAAATGGAGGCTGGTGTGCCATCAGGTCATTAATGTGCACTGCACACATCATGGCCCAGTTGTTGGGAGATGATATAAATGATGTTATTAGAAATAACTCTGGGAAACTGAGATTACTTATTAGCATAGGCTGGGGAAAAAAATTATATCATGCATGTTTGAAGAGATATAGATGGATTAGGCATGACTGAGTGGCAATGGGAATTTCCTTTGGGCCACAGTAAAACTGGTAGGAGGACATGAATTATACATGAAACCACAGTTTAAAAAGTGGAGATTTTTAAAAGTAGGTTAACATGGAAAATTTACTCTCTGTACAACTATACATTGCTGTTTGTATTCTGCATGTGTTTCTCCCCAGACCTCTGCAGTGAGTTCACCTTTTGTTTAATGTAAGAGAAGCTCAGTAATAAAGGTAATAATTTTTATTCATACATTTTAGACCAAGCGACAAATAACTATTTAGTAACTGACTACCAAAGCAGGTACTTTCAGCTGCTTCCTTGCGTTTTCCCCCAGAGGACGCCACAGCAGATTAATTTGCATCGGTAATTTGACTTTACGCCAGATGCAACCCTCTGTGGCGAAAGGGGCTTGTGTCCCCACCTGAAATCAAACCAGGTACATGTCGCTTGTAGGGCAAATGTGTAAACCACTACACTATGGGGACACTGACTACCAACTCTGGTGTTACTATGAAAACATAACTACAGGTACATCTCAAAAAATTAAAATATCACAAAAAAGTTCAATATTTTGTGTCACTCATTTCAGAAAGTGAAACCCGTATATTATACAGATTCAATACACATAGAGTGAAATATTTCAAGCCTTTATTTCTGGAAATTTTGATGATTATGGCTTACAGATAATGAAAACAAAAATTCAATGTCTCAGAAAATTAGAATATTGTGAAAAAGTTCAATATTGGAAAGCCATGGTGTCACACCCTAATCAGCTAAAACACCTGCAAAGGTTTCCTGAGCCTTTAAATGGTCTCTTAGTCTGGGTCAGTAGGCTGCACAATCATGGGGAAGGCTGCTGATTTGACACATGTCCAGAAGACAGTCACTGACACCCTCCACAAGGAGAGTAAGCCACAAAAGGTCAGTGCTAAAAAAGCTGGTTGTTCACAGAATGCTGTATCCAAGCATATTCATAGAAAGTTGAGTGGAAAGAAAAAGTGTGGTAGGAAAAGGTGCACCAGCTAAAGGGATTACCACAGCCTTGAGAGGACTGTCAGGCAAAATCCATTCAAGAATTTGGGGGAGCTTCACAAGGAGTGGACTGAGGTTGGAGTCAGTGCATGAAGAGTCACTACGCACAGACGAATCCTAGACATGGGCTACAAATGTCATATTCCTCATGTCAAGCCACTCCTGAACTAGAGACGATGTCAGAAGCATCTTACCTGGGCTGTGGAGAAAAAGAACTGAACTGTTGCTCAGTGGTCCAAAGTCCTCTTTTCAGATGAACATAAAGTTTGCACTTCATTTGGAAATCAAGGTCCCAGAGTCTGAAGGAAGAGAGGAGAGGCACAGAATCCACGTTGCTTGAAGTCCAGTGTGACGTTTCCACAGTCAGTGAGGATTTGAACTGCCATGTCATCTGCTGGTGTTGGTCCACTGTGCTTTCTGAAGTCCACAGTCAACACAGCCATCTACCAGGAAATTGTAGAGCACTTCATGCTTCCTTCTGCTGACAAGCTTTATGGAGATGCTAATCTCATTTTCCAGCAGGATTTGGCACGTGCTCACACTGCCAAAGGTACCAAAAGCTGGTTCAATGACCATGGTGTTACTGTGCTTGATTGGTCAGCAAACTTGCCTGACCCGAACCTCATAGGGAATCTATGGGTATTGTCAAGAGAAAGATGAGAGATGCCAGAGCCAACAATGCAGATGACATGAAGGCCGCTATCAAAGCAACCTGGCGCTTCCATTACACCTATACAGTGCCGCAGGCTGACTGCCTCCATGCCACACCACACTGATGCAGCAATTCATGCAAAAGGAGACTCAACCAAGTATTGAGTGCATAGAAATGAAAATACCTTTCAGAAGCCTGACATTTCTGTTTAAAATATCCTTTTTTATTGATCTTATGTAATATTCTAATTTTCTGAGACACTGAATTTTGGGTTTTCATTATCTGTAAGCCATAATCATCAAAATTTCAAGAAGGCTTGAAATATTTCACTCTGTGTAATGAACCTATATATGGGTTTCACTTTCTGAAATGAGTGAAAAAAATATTGAACTTTTTCATGATATTCCAATTTTTTGAGATGTACCGGTATATATTCATGAGTTACCTTCGTACATTTTTGCACATCTCTACAATTTTCAGAATTGGCCTACTGTACTTGTGTTAAATCACTGGTGAATTGCATCTTTTGTGGTAAACTGTTTTCAAAAATAGCTTTTAGGACATCCTGAAGTGCTTAAACTCTATAGTGAAAGCATCAGTCATTTACATTATTGTTGAACCTTGGTGCAAAAACAGTATGTTTAAGTTCTAGGAAATAGAAAAAACCTCATCATCTCTAAGACATGCTCACTGCTCTGCACAAGGGAGAACTAAATTTGTCCTGTTTCTTCTAATTTGTCATTACTGATGGATGTTTATACTTGGACTTATATCTTTGTAACGCTGAGATAGGGCTGAGTTATTTTATTTTTGACATTGCTGTGGGGTTTAGTACTTGGGAGACTGACTAAGGCAACTCCAACCCTTTGAAATTCTGTTAAACTAAATATTCAGTGACAACTGCACACCCGCTCTAGGTTGATTATAATTGTTTGCTGCATGCCTTTGTCTACTTTGATGCTGATGAAGGCAAAGTAGTGTGAAAATGTTTCCACAACACAATTAAAGGCTGTAAATTAATCAGTGTGTTCCAGCTGCTTTTTTTACTTTGGAAGTTTGCTGTTTTTTGGACTGAAAATTGCCTGATTTAGCTGAAATATGATAGGACAACAACCCCGAATTACCCTGATAGGCTGAAGAAGATGAATGGTTGGATGGACAGCTGGATGGACGGAACACTGTTGCTAGTAAAAACTACTATATCTGTCTCTTGACATGTCTTTTCACCCACTATGAGGTATAGAACTTTTTGGTTATACCATAGTGAAAAAGGGGTGCTTCTACCTCATTCTATTTAAAGTTTCAGCCTAATAGAAACCTTCTGTTGCTGTTATTTGTATTGCAATTACACTGAAAATTTCAGTGCTGAGTCACCGTCAATTGATCACTTACCTGGAAGAGCAAAAAACTATACACAGCAAAGAAACCCTCAGAAATGAGAAAAGGCGGGAAACAAAATTCATGTACTTTGTTGTTACATTACATTGTATTCAGCAAAAACATTCATAAACAATAACAGGAGATTACAAATGCAAATGGCAGCACACCGATTGGGGTTTTTAATGGCAGTCTTAACCATGTTTCCACTTTAAACATAAATCTTTTGTAAATGTGTTTAGGCTTTTATTATGAGGATTTTTTTCATTTTATTACAGTGCACAATAGTCTGAAAACAGCACTTAACAGACCTGAATTTAATCAGCTCGACACACAGTCTGCAAGGACTGGAACACCACTACAGTGGCTAACTGTGTGTTGAGGGCAATGGCCATTTAATTAGACCCGTTTATTCCAGTTTTCCATCTTTGCCTCTTCTGCTTCCTTAGTTCAGCAACCTGGTTGTTTGTAATTGCTACATAATTGATGATATATGGACTTATTAAGGTATTATGGCACCACTGGGCCTCAGCTCAGTGAAAGACAGGGTGGCATTTTGCCAGTGACAATGCTCTCAGATACTTTCTGATTACTTACCTTCCAATTATTTCAAAACAACCTAAAACCACCCGTGGGAATCAACTGTCCAAGATACCTTTGTGTTAATATTTTCATCTAATGACTGGCAACAGCAGCTCAACAGTCACCACTGACTAATTAATGAATATATTACAATCAATAAACCCACTAGAATAGAGGAAGGAAATTTATTTATCAAACAATCCTTTTTAAAGGAAATTTGTATACACTGAAAGAATGAAAATGCCAGTTTTTCAGACTTGTCCATCAAAAGCTTTCTGGCCAATGAAAAAGATGATTTTGTGTGACACTGCTCTTGGCATAACAATTTCTTTGCTAAATTTTAATTTTGTCATATTGACAAAAATACATGAACAACTGAAATGATACATTAACTGCACTTAACTCACTGCAACAACATGACTGGTTTGATGTTGCCCATTTCACTGTTGTTTACGGTTATTATATTGTCTTTCCTCTTTTCTGCTCACAGTTTCACTCAGCCAAGCTGAGGAGAAGAATGCTACTCAAATTCAAGATAACTTGTGTTACTGCAATTGCAATAAAAGCTCCCAACAAGTGCTTATTTGCCTTAAACAACATGGGATAAAGCTCATTCTGTCTTTGGCAAAAGGAAAAAAAGGAACAGGGAAAAGGGCTAGCTTTAAGTTAGCAATATTACCCATGTGAAATAACTTGAGTAACGATGAAAAATCAACAAAAGTAATTTCTCTTTTCATACCTAAATTTTTCCAGTTACTTACAAAGAATGACTGCAAAACGGAGCTGAATTGATGTTTCTCACCAGCTAGCTATCTGTATCATTTTGTTTCCATTTCCCTGCCTCAGCATCACAAATGCTCATGCTCACCCAAACTGTGGTTGGCATCAACACCGATGACAGTTGCGACAGTTGAGTGAAATAGGATTTACATACTTTCAAGACAAAACTGACAAATTCCAGTGAGTACTGAATAACATTGTGCAGTCCAGACTGAAAACAAAAAGAGGTGAAAACTCTGTTCAGTTTTTTGCTCTTTACACATATTGGAAGTCATTATATCTGTGCCATATATTACAAGATGAAAAAATACAAATAAAAACAGATGGTGATACAACTATAAAGTACAACTGCAAGTCCACAAACATGGGGATACTTATAAAATATAACTAAAACCATAGTGTAATGGCTAGCAAATCTCATAAACCAATATTTCATTCACAAACGAACATAGAAAACATATCAAATGTTCAAATTGAGACATTGTACTATTTCATGAAAAAAACTAGCTCATGTTGAATTTGATGGCAGCAACACATCTCACAAAGTTGGAACAGGGTCATGTTTACCTCTGTGTAGCATCTCCTCCCTATTTTAACAACAGTCTGTAAACATCTGGGAACTGAGGAGACCAGCTGCTGGAACTTTGGGAAAAGAATGTTGTCCCATTCTTCTCTGATATAGGATTCCAGCTGCTGAACAGTCCTGGGTCTTTGTTGTATTTTGCATTTCATGAAGTACCAAATGTTTTCAGTTGGGGGAAGGTCTGGACCACAGGCAGGTCAGTCCAGTATCTGGATTCTTCTACTACAAAGCCATGCTGTTGTAACTGCTGCAGTATGCACTTTAGCACTGTCTTGCTAAAATATGCAAGGCCTTCCCTGAACAAGACAGTATTTGGAAGGGAGCATATGTTGCTCTAAAACCTGTATATATCTTTAGCACTGATGTGCATTTCCACATGTGCAAGTTGCCAGTACCATAGGCATAATGCACCCCCATACCATCAGAGACACAGGCTTTTGAATTAAACACCAATACCAAGCCAGATGGCCCTTCTCCTCTTTAGTCCAGAGGATGTGGCATCCAAGATTTCCAAAAGGAATTTCAAATTTTGACCACATTTATACTTTGCCTCAGTCTCTTTTAAATGATCTTTGGACCAGAGAAAACAGTGGCATTCCTGGATCACGTATGGCTTCTTCTTTCCATGACAGAGTTTTAACCTGCATTTGTGGAGGGCACGGCCAACTGTGTTCGTAGACAATGATTTCTGTAAGTGTTCCTGAGCCCGTACACTGATTTCCATAACAGAATCATTTCTGTTCGCAATGCAGTGCCACTTGAGGGTCCAAAGACCACCAGTATCTTTTTAGTACCACTTATATTTCCAGCCTTTTGTTGCCCTTGTCCCAAATTTTCTGAGATGTGTTGCTGTCATCAAGTTTAAGATGAGCCAGTTTTTTTTCATGGAACAGTAAAACGTCTCACTTTCAACATATGATGTTTTCTATCTTTTTGTGAATAAAATGTTGGTTTATGAGATTTGCAAATTATTGCACTGTATTTTTATTTATATTTTACACAACATCCCAACCTCAGACTGTGACCCCCAGTTTACTATTCAATTTTTTAAAAATGTATATTCGGTACAAGTCTAGGGGAAGTCACCTGTAAAATACAAGGAGTCCAGCCTGCATCATTCATGCCTATTAGCTTGTCATAATCCTCCCCACTCAGCACGACACATATTTCCTCACTACAAATGGCTGAGCAAGCCAACCTCACACCCTACATACCCTCTGTGTCAAAGTGAGTCCTGCATTTTCCAGAGTGGCTTCTAGTTGAAATTCCCTGCCAACACCTTCTAGCACTGCACCCACTGAGAATACAAAAGAGGACACACTGAAACTTCTGCATATCTACAGAAGCAGATAAAGTAAGTAAATCCAATAGACAGTACTGGCTTTTTTTGAACATTTTGCAGAAGTAAACATTAGATCTCTTTGATACATACCCAAACATAGAACAGAATCACTAAGAAAATGAAGTTTTTCAATCATTTATTCTATAAAATATAATTTGTAATTTTCTTGTGGAAAAATTCAGTACAGAAGCTAGGATTTGACCCTTCAGAAAGAGCAACTTCTTGTTAGTGTTTTACAGTAATTGCTCAGTTTCTAACACCCACACATTTGTGAACATATGATTTCACGTTATCTTTAAGCACGCTTTGATCTGATGCAGAATTCACAGCTGAATCGATGACTCCAAACTGCCCAGTTTCTGAGGCAGTGCATCGACCCCAAACCAATTTCATCATAACAGTCTTTTTTCCTGTCATGCCTCCCATGCAGCTCAAATTTGTGCAATCTTTTTCTAACTGTGCACGTGCACTTTGAAACCAGTCAACAGCTGCAAGAGTTACCTGCAGATACTGTGATGAAATTTTGGGGATCTTGCAAAACGGCGTAATCTCGGGTTGAATATACTGGGGCAACCAATCCAAGGCAACCTGTGCACCTTTAAGATACTTTTTGTTGCTGTTTGTTTTATTTCAAATGATTTCAAGATCTTTTTAAATCACTTACTAGACTCAGAGGAATCCACAACCATAACAAGTTTTTTTAGATACTGACATAACAACACAGCACACTTCAACAGCAAAGAGAACACAATGTCCAAAGTGTTAAAGGTTTAGATTATAAAAGTTCCACTTGGCATTTCTTCAAGAGGTACAAGTCATTGGTATCTAATCTGGAACTACTGAGTCCTACCTTTATGTATCTAAAGGTGGACTAAATGTAGCGGTTACTTCTTGGTGTGAGTTTGTTGTTTTTCCTTAACAAAAATATGAAAATGACTATAGAATGTCTCTATAATGTAATTGACAGATGAGCTGCCCCTCTGCTGTGCAACACCAGCAAGTGTAGGCTCCAGCCCCCCACATGGCCCTGAATTCGAAAAACAGTTCAAAAAATGCTAGGAACTACAAAATGTCATCTACCCTTTCACTAAGTCTTTACCTAGAATGCCAAAGGTCCAATCCTATGTTAGCGAATGTAAGTGGCCACCAAGCTTTCAAATCAAGGGAAAATGTCAAAACTGTATATAAATGAAACCAAAAGCAGATACCCCCATAGTTTAGAGGGGAATGTTCCATTTATAATACCAAAAACTTTTTCACAGACAACAGACAAACTTCGATTCATAGTACATGGCATAATGCATGGGCATAAGTCTGGCTTTAACAGAAAACTAAAAGAGAAGGAATATGGAAATAAAGTTTGGTTGGTTTTTTTCAAATTTGGACCTCTCTATGATATTATTTACAACTACTCTTTCACAAGTTTGTTAGTACCTCTTTTTAAATACATTGAATTATAAACACACTAGATTAGCACGTAAGGTACAAAACCTTGACAGGCGCAGTAACAGAAACTAAGGTGATGGGAAAATTGTCAGGTTTATAAGACATCTATTTCAGTAGACCACTTTTATTAACATGTTGTGATCAAATTTTACCTCGTATGAATGTGTGAAAAAATGTGTGTGAAAAAATTTCCACTGGGTGCACTTAATTTTTCACAACTATAAAACACACAAATGCAAGCATGAGCAGGAAAGCAGTTATAGGTCTCATATACAATGATCAACAATTTTTTTTTTTTTTACACATTATCACATTTTTCCAACCTGTGTGAGAGTGTAAACTGAAAATCTTGAGAAATCATTCTACACATTCCACATGACTGTAGGGAAATTGGAAGTCTTTGACATTTTAAAACGTCACCTTGGTCTTTAGAAAACTGTTATTGTTATTGATCATTAATAAAACCATGATGAAAGTTACTGTCAGATTAATCACTGATCAAAACAGTACAGTTAATATTACCCTGTGTTCTGTGTCATGTCTATGCACAGGTGTAACAGCTGCTAGTGGATCACTCAGTCCTTCTCCACATACAAATTCCTCTACTAATGCTACCATCTATTTTCCACTCTGTTTGTGCATTTTTTTACAACTCATACAAGGAAATGGCAGCTTTCATGGCTTCCTACTGTGCCTGCTGTGAATTATACAGCATTTTCTTTTAAGACTGAAAACAGATTAGTGTGTGTGACCTGAACAGAGCAATGATTCACATTATAAAGAAATTCTCTTTTAAACATTAAAGCTGTCTTGAATAAGCCTTTACTCTCTTCCTATTGCCGTCTTCAGAGTGGCATAATCATGATTAAAGATGAGCCAGAGCACCAAAGTAGATCCCACTGTGTGATATACTCTACTTCACTGACTGCGCAGTGGTTCTGCACAAAAACAGCTCATGATGAGAAAAGCAGGAGGAAAAAGTCTGCCAAAAAACTCTGAACAGCTGCACTACTAAACAAGTACCTGTCTCCCCTTTACAATGCCAATTTACTCAAACTGACACTAATCAAAGTGGACTGTTGATTAAACGAAAACAGATTGTGGACCAATATTTTGTGGTGTTGCTGTTACCGTAGAGCACAAGGCTCATGTTGATTTGCTGATTTTCTTGATCCATACAGTCTTTTTTAACCTAGACTTGTTAAATTGGCATGGAAGGGCAACTCTCTGAGGGTTCTAGGCCAAATCTTTGAGGTAGAGCTTCGGTCTCACTAGACCCTGTCAGCTTGTCAAAAGCTGTACCTCAGTCTCCCTATCATTTTCTAGGGGATTTCAGAGAGATGGGATCCTTCAACCAAAACGACTGAGATCGCTTGACATTTATTAAGTGAGCTTTTTTCTGTTGAATGATTTCCATTGACTACAGGTAACTTGTTTGACCCTTAACCAATACATAAAAGAAATATGAAAATAGAGCACCTTTTATATCAGATAATGCTATATGTCTAATTTAATGCTAACCAATAAAAAAAATAAAGAGTGAAACAATATTGACTCACATACAGATACATCTCAAAAAATTAGAATATCATGAAAAAGTTCAATATTTTGTGTCACTCATTTCAGAAAGTGAAATCCATATAATATATAGATTCATTATACATAGAGTGAAATATTTCAAGCCTTTATTTCTTGAAATTTTGATGATTATGGCTTACAGATAATGAAAACACAAAATTCAGTGTCTCAGAAAATTAGAATATTGTGAAAAAGTTTAATATTGGAAAGTCATGGTGTCACACCCTAATCAGCTAATTACCTCAAAACACCTGCAAAGGTTTCCTGAACCTTGAAATGGTCTCTCAGTCTGGGTCAGTAGGCTACACAATCATGGGGAAGAC
>VUQH01070237.1:0-15301 GCA_015106775.1 Etroplus canarensis
TGGGTAATGACCGAAAGAATGAGATCGCGAATACAAGCGGCCGAAATGAGCTTTCTCCTCAGGATTGCTGGGCTCACTCTTAGAAATAGGGTGAGGAACTCAGTCATCCGGGAGGGGCTCAGAGTAGAGCCGCTGCTCCTCCACATCGAAAGGAGCCAGTTGAGGTGGTTCGGGCATCTGATCAGGATGCCCCCTGGACGCCTCTCACTGGAGGTGTTTCGGGCACGTCCCTCTGTGAAGAGACCCCGGGGAAGACCCAGGACACGCTGGAGAGACTATGTCTCCCAGCTGGCCTGGGAGCACCTGGGTGTCCCCCCTGAAGAGTTGGAGGAGATAGCTGGGGAGAGGAAAGTCTGGGCTTCTCTTCTCGAACTGCTGCCCCCGCGACCCGGACCCCCGGAAAAGCGGTAGACAACGAGACGAGACTATATCAAGGAATTTTCCCCCAGGGGATTACTAAGGTATTCTAATTCTGATTCTGATACTATATACAGTGGGTACGGAAAGTATTCAGACCCCTTTAAATTTTTCACTCTTTGTGTCATTGCAGCCATTTGCCAAAATCAAAATGTTCATTTTATTTCTCATTAATGTACACTCAGCACCCCATCTTGACAGAAAAAAAACAGAAATGTAGAAATTTTTGCAAATATAGTATATAAATGAAAGGCAAGTGAAAATAGTCAGTTGTAAAGTGTGATGCCACGGGTAGAAATGAGTTCCTGTGGCATCATGTGGTGCATTGTGGTGGAGCTGTGCTCTATTCATGTTTAATTAGCAGAAAAATGATTAAAATATGAAAAAACAGAAAACAAACCTAAAATGAAAAAACAACAATAAATAAAGGACAAAAAAGGCTAACAAACAAAAGTCATTTTCACACAAACAAAAGAACCCACTTTAAATTATATTCATGAAAGAGACAACTTTTCAGTTCATGCCAAGATAATCAGTAACCACAGCTAAACATTGAAAAATGCCAATAAAAAAATCAAATAAACCACTTCTATCCAATTCTGCCTTTTCCAGTGGCAAGACAAGGCAAGGGAAGTTTCTTTACAGAGCACCTTTCAGACAGAATGCAACTCAAAGTGCTTTACACAGAGAATATACAGGTATGTATATTGAAAACAACAACAAGAATGCAAAGGTATGAATGTGTGTGACTCTTTTTGCTCTCCTTTCTCTCTTCTCTGTCCCCTCACCCCCAACCGGTAGAGGCAGGTGGCTGCCCCTCCCTGAGCCTGGTTCTGCCGTAGGTCTCTTCCTGTTGAAAGGGAGTTCTTCCTTCACACAGTCGCCATGTGCTTGTTCATAGGGGAATCGTCTGATTGTTGGGGTTTCCGCACTAATACTGTAAGGTCTTTATCTTACAGTGTAAAGCACCTTGAGGTGACTTTTGTTGTGAATTGGTGCTATATAGATAAAATTGAACTGAACTGTGAAAGAGCCAGCTACAGACAAATGCAGAAATACTTTTAAATAATTAAAATATTAACATACTTAAATGTCCCATCAGCTTCCCCTAAAGTTAAATCCTCTCCTTGAGTGCTCCTAAATAAACCTTTAAAATATAAACTGCAGGATTTAAGAATAGCATTTACATGGGAAATTAAATGGGAAATTAAATGGTGCCAGATCTTTTCAAACTCTCCAAGTTAAAAAAAAATAAAATTATATATATATATATATCTGGTTTGTCTGGCCCTAGACTTTCAAAGTCAGTCTCACATAATGTCTTGTCATGTGTGAGTGTAGAGGAGTGAGGACCCAAAAGCAGATGGAGTAGGCAGACTGAGAAACAAAAAGTGAGCCAATTACTTGTTGGCTGAAGCAAAGTTCATAAACACAAATGTAAAAAATTTCAAGGAATGCAACAGCTAAGAACACAACCACTAGCCAAATAGGGAAACATTGGGGAAACAAGCAGACTACACAGTATGATGCAACAAGGAACAAAGAAATGACAAGACTATTTAAACATGTTGGATTGATTGCTGAGGAAAAACAGGAGGGAGAGGAACACAGGTGACAACAGTTAGGGAACTGGGGAAAATAGGAAATAAAACTAAACACAACACACAGGATGCAAAAGCTTACCAAAGCAAAATAGGAAATACACAGAGAACAAAACTACACAGACTCAAGAACAAAATGCAGGGGCAGGAGCAATAACTGAAAATACAACGAGCTCAGGAACCTAACAAAACCATCACTAATTAAATCTTAAAACTCCACAAAACTAAAGAAACAAAAGGCAAGCAGCCCAAAATATAAAACCCACAGACCATGACACATAATTTCTGAACTGTGGTTATTTTTTAAAGAAGTCTCATTGTGGGAGAGCATATTTTTCTCACAACTGTAGGGAGGCTGCAACTGCTCCTCCCAGATACGAGTCACCAGCACTTCTATAGAATATTACTTCTTCCCATGGAGGAAATGCTGCATTAAGTTGGCAGGAAAAAAGGAAGGGCTTGAAAATACTGACAATAAATTGAACATTGTTCTGGCTTAAAATATTTTCTAATTTGTTTCCTGCTAAATCTTGAGCTATAAATAATTTAATTATTACTATAGCTTGCTTTACTTAGTGATACCAGTAACAAAATAATTGCCCCAATAGTATAGGGTAAATAATCATCCCAATCCATTTACATCCCAGCAGGTAACAGTGCCATGTCATCCAGTCAGAAAGCAGAGGAGCAAATGTTGCCAGCCCAGTAATAGTACATAAAATTTAACAGGGCCAGACCTCCACTGGATTTTGTTTTACAGAGATGGGTGTTACTTATTCTGTGCTTCTTATAAGCACAGAATAAGTTGTTTCATTCCACACAAATGAAACAACAATAGAATATAATGTTTAAAAATGCTTTAGAAATAAACACAGGTATATTCTGGAGCAGATATAATAGCTTTGGAAGACATACCATTTTAATAGCATTTTCTCTGCCTGATAGAGATAAGTGATGAACCTAAAAAAAATTGTGAAGGGTACAAGATGAAAGGCAAACTGAACTGGATATTTTGAAAGGATTTAAAAAAAAAGAAAACAGGCAAGCTCAGATGTCATCCTTAACACACACGCACAGGTAAAGGTGCTGATTTAATGAATAGTGTGACCTAAATCTTCAGGTTCTTATTAACTTGCTTGGAGCAGCAGCAGCAGCAGTCAAATTTTGTCAAATACAGAGAGCACCATGCAGCTGAGGCAGCTGCGGCATAGGAAAAAAATCTCAGTGTCAATTTAGTGGATTTGTCTGTGACAACACATGGCATCTCAATTTCCACATTTCTCTGCATCCACTGAAAATAGTTTCAAGGTTCCAAACCTTCATTCATTTGGAGTTTGAAATCCATTGATTGCACTGTGACAGCGCAGTATTTCAGCAGCAGTGTGGGAGGGTGATTTAAAAGATAGAGACTGAAGCCAGCACACCCAAATCTCTGATAAAACACTAGGATTAAGAGCTCAAATGGGAAGAACGTGCCGTCATGGCTGTCTCCACTGTCTCCAGGGCAATGCCAGTGTTTACCCAGCTATTAATATCAAACCACCACATGCTGCCTATCACAGGGAGACAATGAGTCAGAAGGGGTTGAAGATACAAATATAACCAGAGGAGGAATTAAATTTTATTAGAGAAGGGCAGCTAATGGCAGAAGTAATAATTGATAAGTTAGACTGAGTAAATAGAAGAATGAGATAGTGATTGGAGATGAGGTGAGGTAGTGCATCTATTTCAACTCTGCACACTAAGAGGGGAAAATGTATTCTGTGCTGGGAATAAATACGTGAAAGATAAATAAGGGATGTAAAGTGGAGTTTGTTCAAAGGATGGAAGACACTGTGACAATGTGTTTAAATCTAAATTACAGGTGACAGATACCCAGCTGTTTGTTGCATCTTTTTCTATTACTGTGCCCCCCTATAGTGCCTTTTTTTCTTATTGCCACTGTATGTTCCTCATTGTTCATTCGTTCTCTGTATGCTGCTTTTTCATCTGTTAGCACATCATATTACTGTTTTGGCTCTAGCCTGTGGTTGCTGTATTCATATTTACTTTACTGTATTTTTCACCTTTCACCATAAAATCAATAAAGTTTCATCCACTCTATTACATTGTTAGTGCTAGTGTAGTGCTGTAATGCTTGTAAAAACAATCTTCTGTGTATTAGGTTTTGATCATTTGTCTTGGAGTCTTCTATTGTGTTCTTTTTATCCTTTTCTTAATAAAACCTTTGTTGTACCACAAATCCTTTCACCTTCAACATGAATGTAATCAAATTATGCTGGTATTGCACTTACTGTAAGAGAGCAAACATAAATACACAGAAGTGATGAGCAGGTCTGCTTTTATTAGTAAAAATAATAGATGTCTAAGAAAAAATATTTCAGCATAATTGCACACATTTTCATTTACATGACCATAGGTATTTCTAAGCTATTACTATAACTGTTCCTCTATCAGATACAAATATGAGCTGCCGCTCAGTTAACAAGGCAGATCAGTCAAAACACAGTCAAGAACAGCTTACTGGTTTTCCTAACACTCACACAGAGAGGGACACACACATATCTACAGCTGCATTGCGTGATCACGTCAGTGCATTCTGTACTTTTCACACAGATCAGAGACTGGCAGGCCATCCTGTAGTCCTGGAGGCTGACCAGCTCTAAGGCACGTTTCCGGATCCCTGACCCCTCCATTTCCACATCAACTCTCCCTTTCGCTTCCCATCCTTTGTCACACTTTCCTATCTGTTCATCTTTATCCCAAACACTTTGATTTATGCTACAAAGACTGCACGGTTCAAAACACAAGAAATGGTTAAGGTGCACCAGTGCATACAGTTGTTGGGTTACATTGACAGATCAGCAGATATGGTGAGGCCAGCTGGCCAGCATATGCAAAGATTGGCCCATGGCGCAGCTAAGAGCACACCGTGCTTCTTTGTCACAATGCAAATATCTTCTCATAACCATTTCAAACACCACTCACCATAAAATGACAAGATGTGACATTTAGTGCTAAAGTTCTACAGAATTTTAGTTCATGATAGGTGTCACTAGACATGAATTTATATACATCTGGCCATAATGTTTCCTGACATGCTCTGCCTACTGAATATTCCTTCCCATCTCTTATCCTTCTCGTCTCTCCCTAACATCCCCACTTTTTCTTTTGTCCTTTTTGCTTTTCACCCTCTCTGGGCCTCCTGAGACATGGAGCGCCCCAGGGCTTTTGGTGCTTTGGCAAACTCCATGAGGGTCGGCTTGACTGGAGGGAGGTCTCTGGTGATCTCATCCACTGTTCTCTTGCTGGGACATACTCCATCTGGAATGGAGAAGGGCTGCAGGTCCTCCTCTGTGTGTGGTGCTCCACGTCCAAGTCTGATACCCAGCTCTGCAGGGGTGAAAATGGGCAAGGGCAGGGTGTTTCTCTTTGGAAGCAGCTGGTGCTCCCTCACTCCTCTTTCCACAGTGCCCACCCTAAAGACACCAGAGGGGCAGGTCTGCTTCAGTGAACGTGCCTGCCACTGCCGGGAGAGAGTCTCTCTACGAGAAGTGTCATTCATGTTCATGGTCTGTCTGTGGACATCAGAGAAAATTTGCAGTTAGGAACTATGTCAGTGTGATTTACCTACTTAATTAGTCTTTAACTGCCTTTCTGTATGAGAATAATTCTCCAAGTAGATATTAATCCATATTTTATGAGAGTAAGGAAGGTTTTAAATCACAGCCTGGTGAATGCTTCCATTTGATTTAATAGTGACTCATGCATACAGTATTATAGGGACTTCTTAGTTTGTCTCACCTGTCCTGAGGTTGCATTTTGAGACTCACGCTGTGCCAGTCAGCACTGTAGCTCTCCCTCTGAGCCTTGTTCTCTTCCCGCACACTACAGGATAGCTCAGCTCCCACCACCACGCCATTACGCTTTTCCAGCATGGTACAGATTGGCATTATTTCGGCTGTAGAAAGCTCTGTCTTGTCGTCTTCAGTGGGTCTTGCTGATTGGTTCTGGTCTTGTCTCTGAGAAGTCAGTGGAAACACATTGGCTGTATTTTCACTCTTCTACTATCTCTATCTTTCTTAGTGCTGTCTGTCCAGGCTAAGGTCTGTCCACAGCTTTTATAGATGCTCTGTTGCTATTTCAGATTCATGTTGTCACTCTACAATCAGTGTGTACTGACATCTGACACCAAGTCCTCCATGTCTCATTCCCGGACAGCTGGAAGCCTCTCTGCGGAGGGGTTAGGGGTAATAGGGCTGAAAATCCCCTCATTCTCAAATTGTATGCCAGGTGATCTCCGTAATCACTCAGCCCACCTCTTTCCACTTCAGCTGTGATCATGGAGGGGAAAGTATCATGGAGATAATGTAAACATGTAGACAGACACATGCAAGAGGCTTAGTCTTAGCAGAGAAATCTTAAGATTTTACTCATGATATACATAAAGAAGTAAGTGAGCTTTTGCTAATGTGGAAAGAAAGCAATGATGGAGCTGTTTTTAAATACAGAGTTTATTTCAAGAGGCAACAACTGGTGTAGAAAAATAAACCCAAGTTGGAAGCATAAACTAGAGTTTCTCAAATGAAAACCTGAGGCAGGCTCCTAAAGTGAGTATCCACATACTCCCATACTAAAATGCCAAACTTCAAAGCATGGATTAAAATGTTTACACCCTGGTAGAATTCCAGGGTAATTCCAGACAATGAACTGGAGCTCTTGACTGTATTTTTGGTGTTGATGCCTTTTAGAGCCTTTAATATGAATTGCTAACATCACTTCCAAGAAGTCCATACTTTAAGTTTGGTGAGTGAAATTCTGGTCTATCTGTATGTTACTTTTGAGTGCCCATAAGATCTTGGATTATTTCAGAACATTGGCTTTGTGGGGCCTAATGAAGCTCCTGTCTTTGGCTTAGCCCAGTGGTTCTCAAAAATGTTCTGCTGTGCCCCACTTCAGAAGCCAAATAAAGGTCACGCACCACATTGCACAATTTCATCAATCACAAACAAAAAGGATCCACGTACATTTTATGTAAGTAAACGTGTCTATCATCAGCACAATAACACTGGCAAACTCTTTTGTTTCCGATGGCTTTTTCTTAAGACTCGGAATACCTCAATCAACTTCTGTAGTCTAATTAGCTGCCTGTTAGCAAACAGCATCTCCTGAACATGCTTCAGGTATTGTCTTCCTAAGAGTGTGAAACACAATGTGAAAATTATTAAAGCTTGTGTTAACCACAGTATTTTAGACATTAAACTAGCTAGAGTTAAGTGAAACAGTTAGGTCCATAAATTTTGTACAATTACACTTTTTTTGTAATTTTGCCTCACTACAGTGGACAAAGACAGTGAACAGCCAAAATGTGATCAGCGAGCAGCAGTATGGCTTCATGCTGAGAAAGAGTACTACAGATGCAATGTTTGCTTTGACATTGCGAATGGAGAAGTATAGAAATGGTTAGACTGAGTTGCATTGTGTCTTTGTGGATCTTGAGAAAGCATATGACAGGGTGCCAAGAGAAGAACTGTGGAATTGTATGAGGAAGTCAGGAGTGGCAGAGAAGTATGTGAGGGTGTTGCAGGACATGTATGAGGACAGTGAGGGAGTTATGAAGTGTGCGGTGAGAGACAGGTTCAAGGTGGGGGTGGGATTACATCAGGGATTGGCTCAGAGCCCTTTCTTGGTTGAAATGATGATGGACAGGATGACAGACGAAGTGAGACTGGAGTCTCTGTGGCCTATGATGTTTATAGATGACACTGTGATCTGTAGTGAGAGCAGGGAATAGGTGTAGGAAAGCCTGTAAAGGTGGACGTATGTACTGGAGAAAATGAGAATAGAAATCGGTAGAAGCAAAACAGAATACATGCATGTCACTGAGAGGGAGGCAAATGGTGAAGATGAAAGGAGTAAAGTAAGTGACAGTGTTTGAGATTAAATACCTGCTTTCAGCCATCCAAAGCAACGGACAAGATAGGTGAAGAAGAGAATACAGCCAGGGTAGAGTGGGTGGAAATGAGTGTCAGGAGTGCTTTGTGACAGAAGGATAGCAGCAAAAGTGAAAGGGAAGGTTTACAAGACAGTTGTGAGACTTGCTATGATGTATGGTTTGAGATGGTGGCACTGACAAAAAGACAGGAGGAGGTGGCAGAACTGAAGATGAGATTTTCCCTAAGAGTGACCAGGATGGACAGGATTAGAAATGAGTACATCAGAGGGACAGCTCAGGTTGAGAGGTTTGGAGATAAATTCAGAGAGGTTAAGATGGTTTGGACATGTTCAGAGGAGGGATAGTGGACAAAAAATGTTGAAGATGGAGCTGTCAGGCAGGGGGAGAAGAGGAAGACTAAAGAGAAGGTTGATGGATGTAGTGAAGGAAGACATGCAGATGGCTGGTGTAGGGGAAGAGGATGCAAGGGATAGGGTGAGATGGAGGCATGTGATGAACGGGAGCAGCCGAAATTTTTTAAATATGCATGAATCAGAGGATTCAAAAGGGATCTCAAGAATGTGTAATGCCACATTGGTAAAATCCATTGTTTATATACAGTGGTTTAAAACAGCACAACCAGGATAATAACAAGAAGGTCAAAGGGTGTGTGCTCATATTTGGACAAGAGGCAGGATCTCAATAATAACATCCACAAGTCACTCCTGCACATATACTGAAAATGTGCTTACAATGTCAGTGCCAATCCTCATATGGACTGGTACTTTTATAGCACTTTTCTACTCTAACCGAGCACACAAAGCACTTTTCACTACAGACCTCATTAACCCCCTGAACTGGAATTGAATAAGCAGAAGAAGATGAATATATTGTATAAAGTTGTTTGTTGTTTAAAAAAAAATGAATGTATTGCTGAAGGACTCTTTAACATGCAGACTGGAGGGGCTGGGAATTCTCTACCACCACTCTACCTCCTGAGCTACAGCCATCTTCATACAGCCCATGTTTAGTCTAGTGACAAAAAGACTGCACTGCGAATTGGTGAAGTTATTGATCCTGTTATAAAATCTAAAAGCAGCAATAATGGAGTTTCATGGCTATGTGGCTATCTGAAAGTGGTGATATCAAATCAGATTTTAAAAATTCATTCAGTTTGTTACCAATATAAAATTGAATAAATTGAGTAGAGTCAACAACTGATGATTTGAACTAAAAGTCAGGGGGGCTACAGTATAAAGAACATACTGATAAAATTCATGACCACAGACACACAGGTTTGATGTGGTAAAAACCTTGAGGAACCTCTGTCTGTTAATATAAGAGTCTCATTTCTTGGTTGCACTGGCATTCAGCAGCGCAGGGCAGAAGCTGAAATTAGAGAGGCATTATACTGAAGCTGTTCATTATGACTCAAGTTTATGAAAGATGAGTGACTGGTTTTTTTTTCTGTTGCGGAAGAGTCTTAGGCACATCTGATGACAAATAGCTGCATACGTCCGTATTTTTTAAAAGTAGCATGGATTCGTTTCCCCTTTGCTATTATGGATGCAGTCAAGATTTCCATTTTCTCACAACTGCAATAACACTATAGGTCTTGTGTCAAAATCCTCTGTGTTCACAGAATTACCTTTAAAAAAAGGATTGCTCAATTAATTTCCAAATCATGCTACTAAACTCCCTTCTTATCCAAGCACAACAAAATATGAGCAGTAAAAATAAATTTAAGGTAATGCCTTATTGGTTTTATAAGCTGAAAAACAGTAAATGCAGAGCTACAAAACACCCCCAGCAACTCAAAAGAACCACCAAAAAGCAACAAAACAAACACAAAAAAGAAAACAAAGAAGAACAACACAATCATAAAGAAACATAAGCAAACCATAAAAACTCATAAACAAACATGAAGAGACAAAAAAAAGAACAGATTCATAGAAATAACCCTGACCCTGACCCTAAGACACAAAAACAGGCCCAAACACAGAGCAACCAGAAAATTCAAAACAACCACAAAATGCACCTTCAGTTGCTCACTTGTGTTTTGCCCAAGGGGTCACCAGAGTTTATTATTCTGCATTAATAATTTGGCAGAGGTTTTATGCTAGATGCAACCCTCCATCTGGCAGGGGCTTGTGTGCCCACCTAGAATCAAACCATTCAGGGACCTTTTGCTTACAGTATAAGACAAATGTTTAACTACTAACTCAAAGCAGCCAAGCTGACACAAAAGGCAGGGAAAGAGCTACAAGCAATGACACACACACAAAAAAACTAGCTCCTTACGGTCACCATGCGACCACCAAAGGCAGATCCTTGAAAAGCCCCAATTTCTTCATTATTGCTTACCTGACCCAACTCCACTTGACATGGTATGAAGCTAAAATGCTATGGACAATGTGTTTTTCCCCTCTTTATTAAAATGCAAATTGGATGATTAAGAACCATAGTATGCAACAGCAAAGCTGATTCTATAATATCCTAGAATATGTTTTACTGTTTTCAGCCATTGCAACAGCCTTGGCAATGGCAACAGACAAGACATGGTGTCACCTTGAAAGTATATAATCCTATGATCAGTTTGATTTGTTTCATGCAGATTGGACAAATAGTTACTGAGAATATGGATAAAAATCTGAAAAAATAAAAAATTAAAATTACAGAAAATGCCACCTGGTGGCCAATCCGTATTTTCAAAATGGCTGAAATTCGATACAAGCAGTCACAGGCAGAGACAAAGGAACTACAAAACAAACAGATAATACACAATAAAAACACAAAACTAAATTAACTTCAATTAACCACAAAGAGACACAAAACAACCACAAATCAACCGCAATGGGCCACAAAATAACCACAGACGAAAACAGACACTTCTATGTCACAAAACTCACAGAAACAACAAGGAGCTACAAAACAATACAATATCTTAAAACGACATTCCCAGAACTTGGAGCGTATGTCTCCTCCTTAAATCTGACTTAGACTATTCACGCAAAAATCTTGTAAATGTTATTGGTGGTCTACCCATCATAGGTATTAATGACAAAAAGTTTGGAAAAGATCTAGCAAACAAGTCAGCCCAATCACAGCAAGCTCCTACGATGGAAAAATGAAATTTATGAATGACTTTGTGTGACCTTGACCTTTGACCTCACAATCTTATAAAATCAAATCTTCTTCCCATTACAGGTTTTACGGATGCCTTCACTTGGCATTAGCTTATACTCATGAAACAATCTCAAAGAGGCCCAACAGAACAATATGAAGGAGGTCTGGAGCAGCATGAAAACCATCACTGGGCTCAGACAAAGCAGTGACAGAGGAAATGATGACAGTGTGGACTGGGCCACTGATTTAAATTGGTTCTTTAACAGATTTGACTCTACAGCAGCTGCTCACACCTCTAGCCTTCCAGCTACTGTTGGTCTGCATCTACAAGTTATTCCCTCCCTCCCCAACCTCCTCTTTATGGTCTCTCTGTCTCTTTCATGTCCTTTTTGCAGACATCTTTGTAGCGCACTCAAGGGCGTCCAGTCTGTCGAGAGCCTTCTGCCAGTTCTCCATACAACGGGTCCTTGGGAGTGCGGCCTGGGTCCATTCTCCAGACATGGGCAAGCCAGCAAAGATGCCTCTCACTGAGAATGGCAGGTATGCCGTACGTCCCGGCACGATCCAGAACCTCTGTGTTGGGTACCCTGTCCTGCAACGGAATGCACAGGATGCGCCGCAAGCACCTCAGGTGGAAGCTGCTGAGTTTCTTCTCATGCTTCACACAGGTGGTCCAAGCCGCACTGCTGTAGAGGAGTGTGCTAAGCACGCAGGCCTGGTAGACGCACAGCGTGGTCTTTTCTGTGAGGTTTGCATTGTTCCAGACCCGCTGGTTCAGGAGGGCCATGACTGCTGCTGCCTTGGCAATCCTGCAGTTGACCTCCATGTCAATGGACAGTGAGCTCGAGATGGTTGGTCGTTAGAGATTTAAGACTGTGACAAACTGTGTGAAAAGCATGTTCCCACAAAGATGGTAATAATACTGTTATGTTTTAACATATGAAGCAGGGCCATCCTTTAGAGCACAATGTAAGACTTTACAGTCCCAGACCCATACAGGTGCTGCTGGTCCTCCCGAAACAACCACAGACAACAGGGTCCACTTTGTCCAGCTCCATGCCTTACAACAAAAACACACAGTGAGACACAAGGGCAACAGCCTACTTTATTTTTTTAAAATACAGTGCCAGTAAGGATGGTGGAAAAGGTGGGACTTAAGAGGCTGATACAAAGTAATTAACCCTCATTAGCAGTTATCTGAGAACTGAATTTGTACTGAGGACAGAAGCACAATGTTTTTGTCTGTTTCTTTGTAGGTTTGTATAAATTCAAATGTTTTAAATTGTTGAAAAACAAAGGAAAGGATACAGCACAGAGGCAAATTATTTAAATTTTATTTCATATTAATATCTACTTGATTGACTTGGAACTGACCAAATAACTTTGTGTTCTCTAGTAAAACTTGAATTTTAATTTTAGACTTAAGATTTCAGAGTTTTAGAATTAAGATTTTATTTTAGTTGGCGTTGACCAACAACTTTAATGTTCTCCTGTATATCTTGAAAACTTCTGACTGCTCAGAATGCAGATTTTAGTTTAGTGCATATACATCCATTTCAATTATTTGAAATATGGTTTTATAATGTTCTACGGCAGTGGTCCCCAACCTTTTTTATACCAGGGACCAGTTTCATGCATGAAAATATTTCCGCAGACCGGTTAGAGGCGCGGGGCTTCAAATAACAAAAACCTTTGTCAGTTAACAGTCTGTAATCTGAATGCAACAGTTACACTTTATATAAAGAAGGTACGTGACCTGCACAGTGTGTACTTCTGGTCCTGTCTTGTTGCTAACGGGGGTACAACAATGAATCGCAATGCTACGTCAATGCATTGCGCAGTACTGAGTTTTGTGTTGAAATTAAATATAATGTCACACTATTGTGCAGCGTTTGGCTGCCAGAGCCACAGTTACACACACAATATTTCCATCCATCATCTTCCAGCTCAAACAGAGAGGAGGACTGCCTGGATCCAAGCAGTCAAGCGTCAGAACCCAGACGGATCTTCCTAGACCCTGTGAAACGTGTTATGCGGCTCCTTTGTGTATCATAATATAAAGTATTTAATTTGTGTATCTCCCACGACCCGGACCCCTGGAAAAGCGGTAGACGACGAGACGAGACGAATATAAAGCATTTAATTTGTGTATCGTAATATGAAGTAAGTAATTTGCCCCTGGAGATTAATAAAGTATTCTGATTCTGATTACCTTGTGTATCATAATATAAAAGTATTTACTTTGTGACGCTGAGCATTCATTGTTCACATATCTGGGCTGTCAGTGGCATCTTTTTAGTATGCACCATAAATCATTTGAATACTTGTGTTTAAAGGAGTTCCTCCATTTCCATAATGAAATATTGGCGATTACAGACTTTTAAAGTATATATTATATATTTTTAAGGCCCAGTAACTTGTTTACAGTTAGAAAATAATAATTGTAACATTTATTTATAGCTGAAACAGACAATATTGAATAAACTGATGTTTAATGAACTTTTTATGTTGGTCAGTAATAATAACCAAATTTAAATGGAATTTAAATAATTTGGTTAAAGGGCTGCTCAAATTCATAAATGTTTATTGTGTAGTAAGTGTGTAAATCTTGGCCAGGCTATATTGATCAGAGGAGGTCATGTCCTGCTCAACAGTTACTGTTGCGCAGCTGATTGAAATGTTTGCTGAATCACAGTGATGTCTGTAGTTAACACAATAAAAACACATCATTACGTCTGTAATAGTTCTATCTGAAGCCATGCCTTCTGACAAAATGTGTGACATACTGTCCACTTCTGCACATGTCCCAAAACATGCATGCAGGTACAGCTGCATGCAGCGTACTCACAGGTCATATTTCCCCTCCTGAACAATGTTTAAACTGCTGAGTTACTGATGACCACTTAATATAACTATATAACAACTATATTCACATATACAACATGTTAGGAGACTGAAAAGTGATTTTTATATGACCGTCAGAAGGACCCATAGCAGTTGTTTACATGTTGCTAGGTGTTATACCCATAGCAAATTATTCAGAACAGGAAGTGAGTCATCACGTACCTTCTCGTTTTTTTTCTTAAATGGTCTTTCTCAAAATTTTTCACAAACAGATAACATTTACACGTTACACACACATACTGCATACCCTTGCATCATCTTTCAATTCAAATAAACATAATGAAATTGGACTAATTAACAAATTAAGGAGGAAAATAAAATAAAAATAAATCAAAAATAAAAATTAAGTTAATTAGTTAAAAAAAAAAGGAAGGGGGGATACATTTTACAGCATTTGCAAATCATTTCAGAAGAATCTAGAGCTTTCATTTGTCATGATACTCATATATGGCTCCCAGAGTTTGACAAAGTCTTTTCGTTTGCCCTTGGCAATGTATGTTCATCTTTCCAGTCCAATACATTCAGAAAGCTCCTTCATCCACATCTTCATCGTAAGAGTGTCCATACTCTTCCAGCATAGCATTCAGTCCAAAGTCCAAAACTGCACCCTGTTTATGTGTTTGTAGAAAGTTCTCTGAGTATATTCCAAGCACACATAACTTACAGATGTAGCCATTAAAATTTTACTCTCCCAGGCAGCTGCCTTCCAGCTCCCAGGCAGCTGTCAGCAGGCTGGAAGTCCCCCTCCTTCTCCTGGGGCGTATCTACTTTCCACCATGACCACACCCCTTTATTCAATTGCAGAGTGTCTCCAAGAGATGGCGCTTTCTTCACAAAATTTTGACTTCAATAGACTCCAAATATTTTGATGGTGTTTCATGCTAAAATTTTTTCACAAACATGTACAGGATCATTTGATTCAGTTTTTAATTTCAGAGTATTCTTTTTCTTCTTGCAATGAATCCTGAAACTAGAAATGGATGGCATCATTTTAAAAACTCAAACAAAAAATTGAAAAAGGCAATAAATATGCACATCCAGGTTTGAGCATTCGCCTTTGAAGTGAAAGCTCCCTGGTTCAATTCCAGGTGGGGACACAAGCCCCTCTCACCATGGAGGGTTGCGTCAGGAAGGGCCAAATCAAATATGCGGATTCATAACATGACTTCCATGCCAGATTGGTCGCAGCCTGGGTTAATAACAACTGCCTCCGGTACCATTAGCCAACAGGGTACTGGTTGAAACTATGCTACTGTTGGCCAAAGACCAAGGAGGGGGAGAGGGGGAAAGTGTGTTAGGAGGCAGAGAGGTTGTGTAG
>VUQH01070239.1:0-19534 GCA_015106775.1 Etroplus canarensis
AGCTCAATTTTTGTCTCATCAGACCAAAGAACCTTCTTCCAATTGACCTTGGAGTCTCCCACATGCCTTTAGGTGAATTCCAGGAAAGATTTCATATGAGCTTTTTTTTTCCAACAGTGGCTTTCTCTTTGCCACCCTCCCATATATCTTTGACTGGTGAAGAACTCAGGCAGCAGTTGTTGTATGTTCAATCTCTCCCACCTGCACCACTGAAGCTTTTAATTTCTTCAGCGTGGTTGTAGGTGTCTTGGTGGCCTTCCTCACTGGTCGTCTTCTTGTCCAGTAACTCAGTTTGTGAGGATGACCAGCTCTAGCCAGATTTAGACAAGTCCTTTCCTTTCTTAATGATGGATTTGACTGAACTCTGTAGGATGTCCAGGGAGTTGGAAATCTTTTTATATCCATCTCCTGACTTATACTTTTCAATGATCTTTTCTCTCAGTTGCTTGGAGTGTTCTTTTGTCCTCATGTTGCAATTGTAGCAGGAATCCTGATGAACCAGACACTGGACCTCCCAGACACAGGTGTTTTTATACTACATTCATTTGACACACATCAATTGCGCTTGCAGTAGGTGATCTCCATTTCACTACCTGTGACACTGCTGGAATCAACTAGCTGGACCTCTGTTGAATTAGGTCAGTCCCTGTAAAGAAGGTGCATATTTATGCAAACATTTATTTTAACTTTTATATTTTTAATTAATTGATATTAGTTTCTAAAACTCTGTTTTTACTTTGACGTGGGAGAAGCTTTTTTTTTTTTACAAATTCTTGTCAAAAAAAGCCAAGTTATTATGACCATGATTTCATTTTAAAAGCGATAAAAGGGTGAAACATCCAAAAGGGGTGAACATGTTTTATAGGTATTGTTATAGGTATTTAACACTGCTGGCAGCCATTAAACATTGTACAGTTTATGAAAAAGAGAAACTGTGTGGTTCTCCTTTAAAAGGCCATATTTACTGTTCTTGTTGATGCATTTCTTGTTATCAGTCTGCATGTCTCAGCACTGCTTCTTGGTTTTTGAAAAATTTTTCAAGTATCCTCTCCTGAGTGGCTGTAAACAGCTGCATTACCAAGAATGATTTGCTGTGAAAATCCATTCAAGGGCAGAACTGTGACGTTGTATTACTGGGGCAAGGGATTTGTAGATTGTACTACTGAAAAGATGCATAATACTGAAATACTGTAAAAAACATTTAATATGAACATGAAGAGCAGAATGGATAGAAGAAGCGGGTGCTCACAAACTTCTCAGTGATCATTAGTTTCATTTGAAGATTAACGGTTTGCCAGTTACTTTTATGTTTTGTCTGACCAAAACATTTGATTTTACTATGTGACCATTTATAGAACTTTTTTTCTCAATTCCTTTATCCAGCAATTCAAATATTTATTTCAAACAGGCCTATTTCTGAATGCAGAGATCTCTGTCCTTTTACATTTTTTACCAATTTACAATGTTTTTTTTTTTTTGTTTGGTTTCTTATTTGTTGAATGCATCATGTTTGGGTTGTTCTACAGCACATAATAAATTTAAATGACCATAAATTAGTAGTAAAATTTTTGACTCTTTTGAAACCCTGAATAATCACAAAGGCTCAAAAGCACTTGGTTGTGCAGCTAGACAGAGGTCATCTCTCTAAATGCTTTCTACCTGCTCATGCTGTTACAGCAGTAATACACAGAAGGAAGAAAAATCAATGGGCGCAGCTATTGCAGCACAGGTAATGAGTGGCACGACTAATTTTATTGGGATTTCAGGTCATAATTATATCCAAAGGAGGAGAACTGGGGGGTCTGTGCATAATATGAAATCAGGGATTCTCTGATCACTGCTGTCTATCTTATTTGACTGTCCTGATATGTGTGTGTGTGTCGAAGGTGCCTGCTGTCTAGTTTGCTTCTGGATATCTGTCTTGTGTTGTCTTGTGCATTTCTCTGAATGTAACCACTCGCCTATTTCAGGTCACTAAAACAGAAGCATGGCACATCCATATGGAATGCAGTTGTTACAATGTAAATATGTACCGATATATAAATAAGCTATTTTTTGCATGCTTTTTGTACACATAATCGAACACAATAAAAAAAAGAGAATCTGAATCATTTAAATATTTTTCTCGGTTCTTGCTTGACCAGAGCAAAAAAAAAAAGCTTTAAAGTTACTGTTCATCTTTTATTGAGTTCAACAATTGATCACAAGGTGCATTTAAGGAATGGCTCAGTGACAGTAACACATCCATCCACACACTATGTATATATATCTTTGACAAAGGCGGTGACTGAGGTAATGGATGGCTTTCGTACACGCATTAGCACAAATGTGTCAGATGGAGACAGTTCAAGAAGTGGAGGTAACACCCAAAGTATGAACAAAAGCAAACTAAATTACACCCAAAAAAGTACACACACAGCTGAGCTTGGTTATCTGTGTCTCTACTACATTAGCGAGAGTCACAGTCACTCAGGATGGCTTTGACAGTAAGTAGATATTGGTGGTTGAAGATGATGTTGCTGCTGCTGCTGCTGGAGATCAGAAGGAAATAAAGGAAATGGAGCAATGCCATTTGGCTGTGTTCTTTCCTGTTTCAGGAGTCCATGTAGAGTGTGTGTGTGTGTGTGTGTGTATGTTCTTGCAGGATCTATGGCAGGGTTCCAGAGCAGCACGCCTTCGAAAGTAGCTTGGATATTGGTTTGTTTGCTCCCAGGTCACTTCTACACAGGAACAGGAAATAAATAAAACATCAGTCATTGAAAAAAAAAAAAATTAATCCCATACTTTTATTATTCCAGAAGAACATAGTAATCTCTTACTGCAGACGCCCCAGTCTCTGTGCTACCTTCCTCTGAATCAGGATCCTGTAGGATAAAAGCCAAAGCCACAGGATAGGAGCCATTTAAATCTCTAAGGTAATGTGCAAACCGATGTTCCTAAGCATGCTGATATGATAAACTTAAACCAAAAAAAAAAAAAAAATAACGCGACTGTACAGACTACATCATCCACTCACGTTGGACTGGTCTTTGCCAGGGACTTGTCTTGCATTTGCGTCAAGGGAGTAATAGACGTTTGTATCTAAACCAAGGTACTCGTTGTCCTGCTGTAAATACAAAATGTTCTGCCTGTTTCAGTTAAAGAGGGAAGCTATCTGGGTGGGTCTGATACAGATTTCATCTTCTATCAGATAACTGGCTGTCCTGTACGGAGTATCTAAGGTTCTGCACTCCTCACAAATGTTATAGGAAACAAACACAGAATTAATCTGATGTTACTGCCTCTGTGGCATTCAGTGGAAAACACATGAAAGATGTTCAGAGCCAGCAAAAACACCACCAGTTATTTTTGCTGATGAATGATCTGGGTTCTGACCACCTCTGTTAAATGCCTCTCTGCTGCCATCTCGTGTTCAATCTGAATACACATTAGATTTTGGAACAGGGCTTACCTGTACGTGTGTGTCTGTGTGTTTGAATTTCATATTCTTGTAAAATTCTCTTTTTGGTAGCAAATAGAGCAGCACCAAGTCACATACTACAGTTGCCTAAAATGAGGGGAAACAATCATAATGACATTATCTTCGATGCAATTATTCTATAGCAATATGCAAGTAATTACTCGACTTAAACATACCACTCCAAAAATTCCCACTCCAGATCCTATTGCTGTCAATGTAGGGATGATATCAAATTTCCGGGCCTGTGAAGGAAGGAATTCAAGGGATTTCTAACTCTCTTTGATCATTTCTCAAGTGAGAAGTACATATTTGAAATAAACATAGTGCTTACAAGTGAGTGCACGATGATATCAAACCTGATGCCAAACACTTTTAGAAGTGTTCGTTTTTGAACGTTGTCCTCCATATAATACTTTGCATACCTACAGACAGACAAGGGACTTATTACAATATGTTACATGAAATATAGCTTTCAAACGTATTTGGTAAACATTTTACTATTTATTTTTCTGACATGCTAAATTACTTTAACTTACAGATTCTAAACAGTACATAAATTCTATAATAATTAATAATATTACATTGAAGAGCAAAATTGTTAAGTCATAGTCGCCACTAAAAGGCAATTGAAGTATCCGTGTCATTACTGCCTGATCAATACCAAAAATTCAGGTGATACTGCCAGAAATGGTAACTGTACTGAGACTGAAACACAATAAAAGAAGTGGTTTGGGACAAATCTTTGAGTGCCACAGTGAGCCCTTTTACTGACAGCAAGTAAACATCATAAACCTCAGGCAGTTTACTCAGCAAGCTCAACAGACCCAAAGTAGAGCAATATAAGCAGCAAACAGTGAGTTCAATCCAGTACACAGAAAATAAAGTGAACAGCACATCAACATTAACATGGACATTTCCATTAGCACTGTGTTGACTATCCTCATATCTACACCAGCCACTTCATTAAGTATATCTGTTCAACTGTTTGTTAATGCAAACACCAAATCAGTCAATCACACGATAGCAACTCAATGCATTTAGGCATGCAGACATGCTCAATACAAATGCTGAAGTGCAACCCAAGCATCAGAATGGAGAAGAAAGTTGATTTAAGTGACTTTAAATGTAGAGTGGTTGTTGGTACCAGATGGGCTGGTCTGAGTATTTCACAAACTGCTGATCTGTTGGGATTTTCCTGCACAATCATCTCTAGGGGTTAAAGAGAATGCTCCAAAAAAGGAATAATATCCAATGAGTGGCAGGTCTCTGGGAGAAAATGCCTTGGTGATTCCAGACGTCAGAGGAGAATGGCCAGACCAGACTACACCAGGTGCCACGGTGGCTACAATTTACATAGACTCACCAAAATTGTACTATAAAATATTGGAAAAATGTTGCCTGGCCTGATGAGTCTTGGTTTCCTGCTGTGGCAAACAGATGGTAGAGTCAGAATTTGGCATAAACAACATGCAAGCATGGGTCCATCGGTGTTGGTTTAATGGTGTAAGGGATATTTCCTTGGCACACTTTGGGCCCTTTAGTACCAATCGAGCCGTGTTTAAATGCCGCAGCCTCCCTGAGTGATGTTGCTGATCACGCCCATCCCTTTATGACCACAATATACCCATCTTCTGATGGCTGCTTTCAGCAGGATACCACACAATGTCACCAAGTGCAAATCATCTCACAATGGTTGAACATGACAATGAGTTTACTGTACACAAATGGCCTGTACAGTTACTCGATCTGAATCCCATAGAGCACCTATGAGATGGTGGAACAGGAGATTTGCATCACATATGTGTAGCCGATAAACTTGCAACAAATGCATAATGCCATTGTGTCAATATGGACCAAAATCTTGGAAGAATGTTTCCAACACCCTGTTGGGAATCTGTGCCACAAATAACTGAGCCAGTTTCAATGAAGAATTAGCAAGGTGTATCTGATGTGCATTTACTTTTTTATGTGCAAGAAACAAGAAATAAAAGGAGACATTTTCAGAAGTTAAACCACTATATTCTACATCATCTATATTGTCTAAAACCACAATACAATAATTTGCAAAGCTCATAAACCAGTATTTTATTCACAAAAGAACACAGAAAACATACCAAATGTTGAAAGTGAGATACTAGCCCATTTTGAAATTGTGGGCAGCACACATCTTAAAAAAGTTGGGAGAAGAACAACAAAAGACTGGAAAAGTAAGTAGAACTGAAAAGAAACAGCTGGAGGAACATGTTGCAACTAATTAAGTAAATTGACAACAGGGCAGTAATGTAACTGACTGTAAAATGAGCACCTCAGACCTTAGCAGAGAGTAAAGAGGTTCAGCAATCTGTGAGAAGCTGTATTTACAAATTGTGAAAAAATTTCAGAATCATGTTCCTCAGTGTAAAATTTCAATGACTCTGAATATTCCATCATCTACAGCACATAATATCATCAAAAAAATCCAGGAATGTGGAGACATCTCTGTGCACAAGGGACACAGCTGAAAACCAATATTGGATCCTGGTGATCTTCAGGCCCCCAGGAGGCACTGCGTTGCAAACAGGCATGATTCTGTCATGGAAATCACTGCATGGGCTCAGAAACATGTCCAGAAATCATGATTTGAACACAGTTCTATGTACCATCCACAAATGCAAGTTAAAGCTCTGTTACGCAAAGAAAACACCCTATTTGAATCTTGATCTAGAAATGCCGCCATCTTCTCTGACACAAAGCTCATTTAAAATGGACTGAGGCAAAGCAGAAAACTGTGGTCAGACCACTCAAATTTTTAAATTCTTTTTGGAAATCATGGACGTTGAGTCCTCTGGATTAAAGAGGAGAGGAACCATCCAGCTTGTTATCAGCGCTTAGTTCAAAAGCCTGCCTCTCTGATGGTATGGAGGTATGGTACAGACAACTTGGACATCTGCAAAGACACCAACAAAGCTGAAAGGTATATACAGGTTTTAGAGCAACATATGAGCCCCTCCACAAGACATCTTTTTCAGGGAAGGCATATTTCAGCAAGGTAATGCTAAACTTCATACTGCAGCTATTGCAACAGCATGGCTTTATAGTAGAAGAGTCCAAGAGCTGGACTGGCCTGCCTGAAGTCTGGAGCTTCCATCAACTGAAAACTTTTGGCACATCATGAAACAAAAAATATGACAAATAAGACCAAGAACTGTTGAGCAACTGGAATCCTATATCAGACAAGACTGGGACAACATTCCTTTCCCAAAGGTCCAGCAGCTGCTCTCCTCAGTTCCAAGACATTTACAGACTGTTGTTAAAAGAAGAAGGGATGCTACACAGTGGCAAACATGGCCCTGTCCCAACTTTTTTTCATATTTTTCGTAAAAAAGTAAAATGTCTCACTTTCAACTTTTCTATGTTCATTTGTGAATAAAATATTGGTTTATGAGATTTGCATTGTGTTTTTATGTATATGCATTGTGTTTTTATTTAATTTTGTAATTGGGATTGTAAAGAAAGAGAGAGAGAGTGAAAGAGAGAGAGAGAGAGAGAGAGAGAGAGAGAGAGAGAGAAAGAATGTACACCTATTTCATTTAAGCACATTTTAAGCACCTCTAATGTTTTTAATGTATTATAAAGTTGCATTAATTTCTCTCCTCTTATGCTCTCGTTGTCACTGCTTGCATGTCACATCTTATCCTGCTTTCTCTTTGTTCATGTGTCGTAAAATTTTGAGTGTTTCTAAAATAAATTTAATAAATCTCTTGTGAATTTTTTCTTTTTTTATGATTACTTTTTTAAATAAATAGTGGATAGTTACACATTTGCACAGTTTGCAACTAGAGGGAGACAAGCTGTCAGGAAGGGAATTCAGTGTAAGATCTGTGTCAAATAACATGTGGATTCATCTGCATTGACCCTTTGGGAAAAAGGAACAGCCCAAAGTACCTGTTTTGTTAAAAAGTTTTACAGCCCAAAATTTCAAATTTTTCTATTTTGTGTGTTTTCTTTTTCCAGATGAAGATGAGGTGGGAGACAGAATCACAGTAAGAAGTGATGAAGAACTCAAAGCCATGTTGTCATATGTGAGTATGTAAATGCATGAATTCATGCAATGTTTTTTACCATGTTGGATATAATTCCCACAAATTGCATGCCAGATTGGTTTAGGATTTTTTGTTGTTGTATTTTTATATCGTAGCAGACTTACAGGGCGCTTACTCCTCACTAAAAAGCAGTTCTGCTCACATTCAGTTCTTTGTACAGTGTCGATAAAACAGGCAAGAGCATGTTTGGACATACTGAAAGATGATCCTCTGTCATTCATTCTGAACTCTGCTACATTTTTTTGTTTAAATTTTTATGCAGCTTTTTAGCTGTTTTAAGGGTCTAGACTTTTGTTTATTGTGTAGTTTGGAAAGCTCCCTGAGGCACATTTGTGATTTGGACAGATAAGGGCTACATCAAATTAACATAACTTGACAACGTTACTTTCAGATTTTGTGTGTGTGTTTTAAGAGCCTCATGCAACACAATAAGAGTGCCACTGCCTTACCTTTTTATTAAGCAAATACCTTAGACCAAGACAATCCTCCACACATGAAACTCAAACTCTCAGCTTTGCCTTTCTCACTGGCATGGACTTGCGATATAAATAATAAACCATTTTAAAGTTTAGCAGTTTTAAAAGCTGTCATGATTACCAAAACTTCATTTATTGGAGTTTAGAATGACCTCAACAGGCCTGTCAACTACTCTATCTATAAAAGCAAGACTTGTAACGCTTGAATGGGAGGAAAATAATGTTAAAATAAAGAGGAACATCTTGCTTCCCCTGCTTTACTGTATGTATTTATCTACAGAATAAAGTGAAAAATTTGAAACCACATAGCCTCACTTACTTGCATTTAACCTATGGTTAAAGCAAATTTTTTGGCAATATTCAGCTGCACTCATGCAGACACAGACTTTCCACTTCTCATTCAGTTCCACCAACTAGTGCAGTACATTTTCATATTTGACCATACTTACTGTTCATGCCATGGACAGTAAGAGTAATGGCATGTAATGGGTTTTCTGTATGAAGTACACTGTAAGCTAAATGAACTGTCAATTTTTATTATTTATTATTCAGTACTTAAAGTTTTGCCTCATTAAAGAGCAGCCCCCTGGGCTGCAGAGTTGTTCAAAATCTACTTTCATCTGTAGATGTCTTTTACCCCCCATCAGCTCACAATGATGCTAGTAGAGCCACAGGCACAATTTACACTCAGTGTTTTTTTTTCTTTTTTTAAAAATTTTGGTCCATTTTTATCATGCATTCACTTGTGGTTGCTTTTTAATCATTAAGTAGCATAGGGTAGCAGGGTGATTAAGCAAAAAGAGACAGATGTTGTGCCAAGAAGTGTTGTAAACAGACATGGAAAAGGCTTTGACCTCAGCAAAATCTGATTTTCACGGATCCAGCTGATGTTTTTTTTGTGCAGTGTGTCCTGTTAAAATGGGAGGGATGATTTATGTAATAGTAAAGATTGAAGAATTGCCCATCCTTAGTATTATTTGGCGTAGTGTATACTATTGTTTGCATTGCAATATTAATTAAACTGGGGATGAACTGATGCTGTTTTAATAGATTATGGTTTGATAGTGTTTTTATCTGTTCCTTTAGGAACCATATAAATGTTTGGTCACCTTGGTACTCTTATCAAAATACTAATTTCATGCATTACAAACTAAATGTCAGTGATTGTCAACAGTGTGCATTTATATAGCAGGCAATATACTGAATATACCTGACATATCTGCAGCTTTTTCAAACACAGAATGTAAGGAATTATTGTATCTCAAACTCTCTGGTGTTTTGCTTCTGTGGCTCAATCACAGATACAAAAAGGCAAAAAACTGTTTTACATCCCACCTACCTGCACATCCAGATTACTGGATGGAAACCTTAATAAACTCAAAAAAGCAACTGGCAACAAATGTGCTTTCTATAGAAGAATCACCAACACTGTCCCTCGAGTGCAAAGTCTTGCTTTTCTGTTGCAGGCACACCTTTCTCTGTGTCTAATCTTTTCACTTTCTTAGTAGCAGCACAGTCAGTTGGTCACACTGAAGCTGATATTGATGTGAATGTAATAACTTTCTGTAGTTTGTAATTGGGCCATTGTGATATGGACCAAAGAAAACATATGCAGGGCTAAATCGCAATAAACATTCCGTTCGTCTGTCTTGATTGTTCTGTTTGGTAGCTGTATGTTCAAACACACAGATTTATATAAACCCTGTACATATATTTGTACAGAAATATTGTATCTGGCTTAATCATAATGCTATTGCAGAAGCTAGTGATTTGCCAGTGAGAGCATCTGGTGTTTTCTCGCTTTCATGGCTCCAAATGGTTCCATGGTTCCAAAAGCTTCTTTTTTCTGTTGTAGGAATTTTAGGTGAAGAAACTGTTATTCAACATTACTTAGTTGCTTTCTGAACAGACAGTTCAGGGGACTACCTGACCTCTAGTAAGGTCCCCTGTTAACTACATACTTGCCAATCTGAATTCTAAGTGCTAATATGATAATCTGAGGTGAGGTAATAGCCAGACAGAGATTTTTAATGCAGCATTATCTGTCTTATTTATCTTTATTGTTATTTTATTTTCTGCATTTCTTGTTTGGTGGTAGAAAGTCGAAGAGAACTGCTAGTGAAGAGTTTTGTGTTGTGCTTATAAAAGATGGACGTAGCTATGATGATGTCACCAATTTGCTTGTAAAGTCCTGTTTTGAAGTGTTAAGGGTTTTCACTGTCACCTTCTTGGTGATCTGACTGTGAAACTGCACAATCACTGACTAATGACTAATTTCCTCCAAAATTTATGAGAACTCTTAAAGTTCTTCTGGTCCAAAAGCACCTATTATTACCTATTGTGACATTATTTGCTCAACTCATCAGGCATTGTTTGAGGAACAGGAAGCAGCTCAACACACCCCGACCTAGTGTTTGGAGGTCTAATTACAGAGCCATGCATGATTGTTTTAATTGTAAAAGACGCTGCGATTCATTTTCATTTTGCCTTTATTAATCCGAAAAGGTCAGCCTAAAAACGCGTGGATCCCTGTAACCTACTACAGTTTTGGAGAAAAGGTTTTATTTTTAACAAAATTTAAATTTCATTAAAGAATAGCTGGAAAACATACTGTGTGTGCTGTCAATTATAGTTTAGTGCTTTAAAAATCTGAGTTGTCTTTGGTGTATATTGATTTATGACCGTGACACCTACCTTATTTTACCAAGCCCTGCACAAATATTTAGTATCCACAACGCTGCAGTGCTTCGCCTACAGGTTTCAAACCCCATTTGTTCAGTGAATTTTTGGCGAACAAATCTAGGATACCCATAATGGCTTTCTACTCCTGGGACTGCCAAGTGTACAAAAAGCTGCTGATTACCTGAAAATACTAGAGTGACTAGAATATAATTTGTGTACTTTAAATGTCTTATACAAGTATTTTGCATTTGTATTTAGGTTTTTCCCCCCTGTTGTGGTTGTTTGCTATTGCTGCCTTTTGGCCTCCGTAGAGACTAGTAGATTTTTGCTTTAGTGTTATTAATTCCAGGTGAGCAAACAGCCATTATATGAAATTAATAGGAATTAAGGGAAGTGGCATGTTAGGTGAAAGGTGGGATAATTCATTCAGTTTGTTCACGGTTGCTGTGTGTGTGAAAGAGTGTGTGTTTTTTATTAGCAAATTTATAATCAGACTTTTAAATACGCTGTCAGTGCATGGTGTTGTTTTTTTCTCTTGTTCAAGATCTTTGCTTTAACATTGCCCTGTGAAAAATTCACGCTCCTGATTACTGAGCAAAATTAATGCTCAAATTCAGCACTTAATTAACATCAGTCTACAGAGGGCATTTATTGTGAAAAGTATCCCCCAGCACTGAGAACATTGATTGCTACATGCTCCTGTGAGACCCACCAGACTTCCAGGCATTTCTAATCATTGTTCGACACCTTGAAAGACAGACGCCCCTGTTCAAAGTTAAAGACTGGCCTGTGTCAGGTGCTAAAAAAAACAAAAAAAAAAACATGTGACCTCGTCTCTTCTTCATCCAGCTCCCCCTGCAGGTAGTGACGCTAATTCCACTGTTCTTACTCCAGTTTCCTCTTAGTCTGCTAATGATGATGAGACCCACACATTCTCTCTCTTGCTCTCTCACTTGTCCCTTAAGGCTGAACGATGGTATTTGGGATCGGACACTGTTTAGTTATTGGCCAACAATGGAGAATGTCTTTTAATAACACACCTACTACAGATTAGGTGGTAATTGCAGCCTTAATCAATAAGCCAGCTGAGCGGAAAATTAAAGGTACGTGAAGCCCGAACCCCCCCTCTTCAACACAAATACACACAACACGTTTTTTGGTATTAAGGCCCATTGTTCAGATGTGGCCTATTGAGAACGCTGGAGGGCGAAAGCAGAGGGCTAGGAGCGAGGAGGGGATCTGACAGTGATAAATAGGCCTTTTAATAACAGCTGTGCCACATGGGTAGCCATTCTGATCCATTCCCATCCGAGCCATGCCCACCGTCCTCCCTCCCTTCTCCACAATGAGAGAGCAAATTTACATATCGCTGTGATGATTTGCTGCTAGTTTGTAAATGAAATACAGTGAACTCATGTATGTATGCGCAAGATAAAAAAAATCTTCTCAGACTTTTTATTTTTTTATTTTTAAGGCCTTCTGAAGTGGAGAACATAAACAAAACACACATAAGCACACACCCTCTCTCTCACACTCACAGTTTAACAGATGGTTTGGTTAACTGAAACATCAATTATTGCATTGCCTTGGCAAGCAACCGAGAGGCACCAGAGTGTGTGTATGCACGTGTTAGTCCTGTAGGATATGAGTGTTTGGTGAGCTGTTGACCTGGAGGAGAAAAGGGTTAATGCTACACTCCTTCAGAACAAGCCCACAGGGCATTGGTCCTCTTCTGCAACAGATTTCCGCGCAGCATGCTCACTTTCTACAAAGGATTGTGGATTAAATCTGATGGCAGTTAAATAAACATTTTTTGTGGGTGTATTATTCCAAAATTAGTCTGTGTAGTGAATAGTCACATCTTCAAATTTAAAACTTTTCTTCGTCTTTTGCATCATGTTTTTGACATTCTTGTAAGGATGTTATTTATGAAGTAGCTTCGGTAGCCTTGTGTATATTAAAGTTTGTGATTTTCTTCTCCCTTTTAGTACTGCAACACAATGAATGAACAACGCATGAATGGACTGCTGCCGGACCCTCTGCAGATTTTTCCAAGAGGTATAAAGTGACATGTTCCAGTTTATCATGAACTTGCAATGCTGAAAGGCTCAGTGCATCTTTGCAATTAACATGCTAACAATTAATCACAGGCAACATTTAAATATATAAAAATATTCATACTTTTATCATTTTTTAGTGAAATTGGAGTACATCACTTGTGCTGTGTTCAAGAAAAGCATTTGGTGGCTAGAAGTCACAAGAGAGCCTCTGGACAACATTAAAATTCAGTGGCTCATTCTATTGTTAAATGTCATTCATAAATCTACATTTCTTTTGCTCCAAGGGCATTGGAAGTGGCTTGTGTTCATACTGAACCTTGCCTGCATCTCTGGCATTGTGTAGTTTTGTCCCTAAACTGGTTTTCATAATGAGGGTCTTTTCATAACAGTTTTTCTGTATTTCCATATAGTTTTCTCACGACTCAAAGACATACATAATCTCTAACAGGCCCTAGGGGAGAAGTGATGAAACATTTTATTGTCTCTCTTGCTGGCTCGCTTTCTGTCTCACTCTATTTCTCTCTATCTGTCTGTCTTTACTCTAACTCTGTGATTGTTTTTTCTTTCTACCTACCTACCAACCAACTGTCTCAAGAGACCAATATCCCAATCACTCTCTTGTCCACAACTAATTTTACAGTAACCCTCATTTCATTTCATCATTTTTTTCTTTATAAAGAACTGATTCCTTTTCAACACATTTGTAAATGGCCCAGTGATGTGTTCTACAATCTAGTCAATTACTGTTTCAGCTGGCAAGACTCCAGGGATCCGGAACATACATGGCCTGAAGGTACCTATCTCAATAATTGTTTCGGCTGCCTTACACGGAGAATGAGGGGAGGAGAGGGAAGAGGAGGGGAGGGGAGGGTGAGAAGTTGAGTCAAATGGATTGGTAACGCTGTGTTCCACTTATTGAAATGTCAATTGAAGTCAAGGCTCTCCTTTTCTTTCACTCATTGTCTTGCTCCCTTCAACTATGTTTATGTATGGGCATATCTGGCTGTGGCTCTAGCAGGGTTTCGCTTTCTCCTTTCCTAGCTCACTGTATTCGTGTTTCTCATGCAGGGATAGTCATTTAAGAACAAGGTGTTATCCTGAAACCCTTACTCCCCTCCAGAGTATTATGATCCTATCATTCCCTGTGATACGAAGAATGTCAGCGTTGGTTAGAGAAAAAACTAAATCGGGCAATAAGAAAATGTCATTGTTCAACCATGAAATTGTCATTACAAGCCCCCAAATGGCCTTCCGCAGACCTTCCCTTTTTATGTTAGGCATATGTTGCTATTGAAACTCACTGCTAATTACCATGGGTTAAATGACTTGACACCTCTTCCATCTCTCCAGATGATCCATATTATATCCATCTGCATTTCAATGATAACACACACACAAATACTGCAAGTGCTTTGCTTAATGTATCCTCTGAGGGGCTTTGGTAACTGCTACTGAACTGTGTCAGGTTTTTTTTTTAAAGGTCAGGGGTCTGTTTTGAAAATATGATGTTCTCTCCAAAAAACCTTTAGTCTTTTGGTAATCTTTCCCCTCTTTTCTCCTGCTTTAATACAAAAGTAATTGGCTGAGGGGAGCCTTGTGTGCCTTTTTAAATGAGATTTTCCTGGGTACTAATTAAAGAGACATTCCCTGTGCTTTAGTGGACCCAACACATTGGCCTTTTGACCTCAATTAATAAGTTATTTTTAGTATCCTCTTTACAGGGTCTTGTCTCTTCTTTTGTGTTCATATCTGGGTTGCATATAGAGCCCTTTGCAGTAAACATAGATGCAAATGAAAGGATGTAAAGAAAATGTTCCCAATGAGTCATGAAAATTTGAATATCTTAACTTTAGCTTCTCGCTTGTAGATTTTTGCTCTCTTTCTAGTGTTAAACCACCTTCCTGTACTTGTTTGCAAGTATGAAGTCTCTTCTTGTGTCTTTCTGTCTGTCTGCCTACATATCTGCTTCTTCTTTTACCACAGCCAGTTAACCTCCAAGCTGAAGTGAGAGCCTGTGTTTTGTTGGTGTTCATTAGGAGGTCTGTCCTTATGACAGTATGTCGGCCTGTTTTTTGGCCTTGACCAGTAAGCGTGTATGCATCTTCTCACATTTGTTTGCACACTTGCAGGTTAATACGAGGCCCAACCCAGCAAATGACTGCACTCATGCTGTCCCAGACTCTATAGCTAACAACAGGTGAGTTTTCTGAGATGCGACAATCATGTTACCCTACCCAGAATGAACTTGAATTGATAGATAGATGTGGTAGAAGTCAGTGTAACAACCTGCATTTCTAACCTCCAGCTTAAAAAAATCATCTGCTGAGTTGAAGAGGATCTTGACAAATGGTCAGGTGAGCCCCTCTTTTTGATTTAAGTAGAATTTGACCCTTGTCTCACTGCTGTTGCTCTTATACCTATAGTATTGTCTTGTCACATAATGCAGCTGATCTATAGGCACGCTTTCACGCACCCTCCCTGACACAGGCACTCTCACTCTCACTTGTAGATGCACTCAGACACAGTACCTGTCATGTCAGGAAGACAATTAGATATACAGCCATTCTTGTTTCTGCTCAAATAATAGACGTCCTCTTCTCTTTTTCCTCCATCTTGTCATCCTTTTCTTCTCATTCTCTTTGCCTCCACCCTCTCACTATGCTATCAGATCAGTTGAGGTTAAATATATATGCTTGTGTGTTGTGTGAATACATGTTTACATGTCTGTTCTGATGTCTGCCACTTTATGTCTGTACAGAATTATCGTTTGCAACAGCACATTGATATCATATCAAGCATCTGTCTAAATAAACTAGCTTTTTGACAGGGCATTGTTAGTCTGCAGCCTCAGTGAGCACCACACACAGATACAATTTGTGTTGAATGAAGTGCAACAGTGGTACATGGACTGAGGCAATACATAGAAATTAGAAATATTCACTTCACATTGTAAATTTTAATAATTTTGCATACAAATATAAGCATTTTTTTCCTAAAATGTTTAGTATTCTACCATTGTATCATAGTAATTTGTGTGTTTTTCCATTTAATTCAGTTCTTTGTTGTCAGGCTTATTATTGTTTACAGAGTTTTAATGTTGTTAATTAAAATATGCACAGTTTGATAAACTTATGGCGTGTAGCATGTTAAATTTACGTTTCTTTTTTTTGCAGCATTAATAAAAGAGTTTGAATATTTTTGCTGGTAGTTTCTGTTTTTGTACTTTAATTTTCACCTGAAACTTTATGCAAGGACAAATACTCCATATATGTCTGTGAAAATATATTCATGACTTGAATTCATAAAAAAAATCTGATATTTTAAAACAATATTCACACTTTCTTGAAGATGAGGGATTTTCTTTTACGTTCTGCCAGACAAAATTCAAGTGTATTATTTTAAAGATTTTATAAGTGCTGAGGAGTCAGTTTTTCCTTAGCTCTTATTTTAATAATTATCTACGTAATACTGTTCTCAGGAAATGAAATAACTACCCTGTCTTAATAATTTTTTTTACATATCTAATGCTGTCTTCTTCAGTGCTAAACAGTTCTTGGTAATTTTATTATATGAGCACTTTTTAAATCATGGCTGCATAATTGTCCTGAAAGATATTTCTATAATGGACAAGAGCAGGAGGCTACATTACCTCACTGTGATTTTTTTTTTTCTTTTTCTTTTTTTGTTTTAAATCAAAGTCGTATAAAATGATAAAAAAAACGATTCATCATTAAACTCTAAATCAGTCAGTTTTCCACTCACCTAAACACAATATCCTTTTATAAACTGGACAGTGTATTGATCTTTTCTTCTCCTTCTATTACTCTGTTTTCACTCCTTATGTCGTGAAACTTGGAGTGACCTGATTTTTTGTTTATAGCCTTCAACAACAATGTAGGTCCATCCTTCTCACGTGCTCACACTCTGTTTCTTACTAGTTTAGTTACATGTGTAATCCAATGGTTCCTTTGCTTCTCATGTTATAACATCTAATTACAATCATTGTAATCCGCTGTGTGTGTTTGCCGCCCTGCAGATAAATGCCCAAGATATCCACTATCAAGAGCAACTTGGCCATGGAAATGGGGGCACAGTTTACAAGTAAGTGTTTGTTGGCTCTCAAATTGAGACATCAGCATTGCAACTATAATAACCAATAATGACACTGAAGCGATACCTGCTGAAGCAAGAATGGTCTAAGTGATGTGTTAAGTAAATTTGAAGAGCCCATACATGGCAGATGTAAAACAAGAATATCTCAATTACTCAATACTTTTAGACCAAATGTGAATTTTTGTATCTTTCTGTTAACTTTTTCTAACACAGTAGAACTCACCATTCCTCACCACACTCCTTCTGTTCCCTCATGCCTTCATTTATCTCTCAGTGTTTGGTGTGACATCTGTCAAGTTGTTTTTTGTCTGTACCTTCATTTCTTTTATTCTGGGTTGAAGGTTGCAAACATATATGATATCGATTTAGGGCTGTAAGATATGACAGCCATTGACTTAATCTGTCTATAGTACAGCACATAACCTGCCACCATGAAGCGCTCCATCCTTTCTGGCCAGACAAATGTATGACTGACCTGATAACGTTATGACAAGGTTGGCATTTGTGTTGCTCCTTCTATCTTGCTTTCCCCTACCTTGTGGTTTCTCCTTCCCATCAATCCTCAGCTATTGAGCTGTTTTATTGAGATTGAAGTATTGATCACTGCTCAGACTAACCTTGGCTTGACTGAGTGTTCTGCTTCAGACAGTCTAGCAAATCCAAACTCCTTTTAAAAAAAAAAACAAACAAAAAAACTTCATCCTTTTCTTTCCAAACAGCTTTTACTTGTTATGATTTTGAGAATGTTATTTTTATAAAACAGCAGTTTCTTATAGTTGTTGCAGAGTAAGATTGTTCATCAGTTTGGCACCAGAAGTGGTTAGACTGCACAGGGAAAGGCCAATATTGCAAGCCCAACAACTTTTCAGTCAATTTAGCCCTGCAAAAAATCTATATGCAATGGTGCTGAAATTTCTATGGTTGGAAGCATAAGGTAAAATGAAAACAGATTAAGGAAATAACACTTTTTATTCATGCTGTTTTAATGTTTATATATCCAACTTTAATTCAGATATCTTTTGAAGTGTTGAATTGATGTACATTAATCAATTCAAAGATGCTTTGCAGGCCAAAATAATCAAGGCAAGCCAAGGAAACCAAAGCTACTTTTCCAATTATGCAGTCTTATGAACACTTTCATGCCGCATTTACAGTATATGATGCTAACTCTTTATACTTCTAGCAGATATGCTGATACATTGCATAGCTATACATTCATTCACTGTGAAAAGGGCAATGCTTGTTTTTATCACAGGAGCATCACCCAGGAGAGTTACTGTTGACTCTATTAGGATGGTTTTGTGTAACACGTCAAAAGACAGCTATAGCAAATATAGTTAAATAGAAATGTGCCAATATTGTGCTCTTTCCAGCCTTTGCTGTTACATCCAGCTTACATTGGGCTTATCACTTTTGAATAGCGCTACGATAAGCTCCCCACCCTTTAACCTCTTAGCCCATTTATGACCTAGAGCCATTTAGACTCAATTGGATGTTACCAACACCTCAGCTCTCTGTAACCACATGCTGACCTAGACATCCATCAATGTCAGCCTTTGTTTTTTATTACACACTCTTTCAGAGGCCCATCTTATCCTCCAACCTAACTGACTCCATGCCTTATAAATACAATAACAAGGACACATGCTATTTTTGTGACTTGTGGATGCAGCGGTGTAATTACAAAAAGCGCATTTTCCTGGATGTGGTGACATCTACTTAGATACCCGCTGCTGCTCCTTTAGCCACTCAGCCCATTTTCTCCATTGATTTTGTTTCCCCCCTATTGACTATTTTATTTTGAAGGGCTAAGCTTCATTGGTTAATTGCTGTCAGATTTTCCACTTGTGTGACGAACCAGTTGCATGTGATTTCATATCATACCTGTCATCACAATGCCCCTCAAAATTAACACTTTTGATTTTTTCCCACTTTTCTTTTCCCCCATTAAATTATTTTGGTAGATTTGGTGCAAAATACAGGTACATCTCAAAAAATTAGAATATAATGAAAAAGTTCAGTATTTTTGTCACTCATTTCAGAAAGTGAAACCTATATATTATATAGATTCATTACACGTACAGTGAAATATTCCAAGCCTTTATTTCTTGAAATTTTGATGATTATGGCTTATAGATAATGAAAACCCAAAATTCAGTGTCTCAGAAAATTAGAATATTACATAAGATCAATTTAAAAAGGATATCAAACAGAAATGTCAGGCTTCTGAAAAGTATGTTCATTTCTATGCACTCAATACTTGGTTGGGCCTCCTTTTGTATGAATTACTCCATCAATGCACGTGGCATGGAGGCAGTCAGCCTGTGGCACTGCTCAGCAGTAATGGAAGCCCAGGTTGCCCTGATAGCGGCCTTCAGGTCATCTGCACTGCTGGGTCTTGTGTCTCTCATCTTCCTCTTGACAGTACCCTATAGATTGTCTGTGGGGTCCAGGTCAGGTGAGTTTGCTGGCCAATCAAGCACAGTAACACCATCAACTTTTGGTACCTTTGGCAGTGCGACAGGTGTCAAGTCCTGCTGGAAAATGAAATGAGCATCTCCATAAAGCTTGTCAGCAGAAGGAAACATGAAGTGCTCTAAAATTTCCTGGTAGATGCCTGTGTTGACTCTGGACTTCAGAAAACACAGCGGAGCAACACCA
>VUQH01070240.1:0-23253 GCA_015106775.1 Etroplus canarensis
AGAGAGAATCAGCTGAAATGGTGAAGATGCAAGAATTGACGTAGTGAAGGTGGATGAGTTTAAATGCATGGGATCAACCATCCAAAGCAATGGACAGAGCACAAGAGAGGTGAAGAAAAGAGTGCAGGCAGGGTGGAGTGGGTGGAGATGAGTGTCAGGGGAGCTTTGTGACAGAAGGATAATAGCAAGAGTGAAAGGGAAGGTTTACAAGACAGTAGTGAGACCTGCTATGATGTATGGTTTGGAGACAGTGGCACTGACAAAAAGGCAGGAGGCAGAGTTGGAGGTGGCAGAATTGAAGATGTTGAGATTTTCTCTGGGAGTGACCAGGATGGACAGGATTGGAAATGAGTACATCAGAGGGACAGCTCATGTTGAGAAGTTTGGAGACAAAGTCAGAGAGGCAAGGCTGAGATGGTTTGGACATGTTCAGAGGAGGGATAGTGGATATATTGGACAAAGGATGTTGAAGATGGAGCTGCCATGGAGGCGAAGAGGAAGACCACAGAGAAGATTCATGGCTGTAGTGAAGGAGGACATGTAGAGGGTTGGTGTGAGGGAAGAGGATGCAAGGGATAGGGTGAGATGGAGGCAGATGATCCGCTGTGGCGATCCCTAACGGGAGCAGCCGAAAGAAGAAGAAGACGACACAGTATTCAGTGATGCTTTTGTTTATTTGGAATATTCTGCTGGCAATGGATGTATTTCTTTATGTCATTTGATATGGCTGTAGATCCAAGAGGTGAACTTGGTGACCCTGGTGTAGACCCCTGGTAGGTTTGGTCTGCCGCAACCGGACCCCCAACTGACAATCCCAATCAGGAACCAGGGACCCCGGCCTGGTGCCTGACAGGACAAAGGACCCCCTGAATCTCCCTGAGACACAAAGATAGCAGAACACAGAAAGAACCCATACTCAAGATACACAAAAATAACTTGGAATGATTCTCCTGCTAATATGCACATAGATAGATAGATAGAATTTTATTGATCCCTCAGAAGGTTCCCTTGGGAAATTAAAAACTCTAGCAGCACTATAGCACCATAAAAACACACCATTAAATAAAATTATATAAATCCTACACTATATACATATAAAAGGAAAACATACATTAAATATAAATTATATAAATATATAAATCCAATATTGTATAAATATAAAAAGAAGAGTTCAGCACAAGTACACAATAGCAGGCAATATACACTATTTAACTGTATTAGGTGTTTGATATTTTGACAGTCCAGCTGAATTGTTTATTGCACACAAAGGGGATATTGCACAGTTATGTTTATGTTATTGCACAGGGATATTGCACAGTTATGTTCTCATTGCACAATTGTCATGCTGGTCAGGCTAACTGTCTGACTGACTGACTGACCGACTGACTGCTCTGCTCCTCCCTACCCCCTATCCCCTATCCCCTGTCCTTCTGTTCTTCCTTTCTGTTCCCCCTCCTCCTCAGTGAGGAGTTGAACAGGTTAATGGCCCGGGGGACAAAGGAGTTTTTTAGTCTGCTGGTCCTGCTTTTTGGGAGGAGCAGCCTATCACTGAACACTGATCTCTGGTTGCTGATGACAGTGATGACGATATATGAATGTTTTCAGTAAAATGGGAGCTTACCCTGCAGGCGTCCTGCTCTCCTGAGGGGACTCCAGCACACAACATTCGTGGTGAGATGAGGCCATAGCGCTTCTTGCACTCAGACTGGCTCAGAACAGACACCTCTGCTTTCTGCAGCACTGAGGGCAACACCTTGTCTGCAGAGTGGCAAGATGTGGACACAGCATGCATCACACTAGAACATTTACAGAATTTGCAGCTTCAGGCTGACAACAGAGAACGTGGAGAAGTTGATAAACATTTTCCATATAATGCAGAGCAGGTGATGATCACTGAAGAGAATGAGAATAAACATTAGTCTGAGCATGAGTTTGGATATAGAAACAGATTTAGGAGGTAACAGAAATGAAATATTTTGAATCTTCTTGGGATGTCCTTCCATCTCCAGTGCATTAGATACATTTAACAGGTGAAGAAACTAGATTTTCATTTGTCAGGAAATGCTTTGCAAAGAGTTAACTTGGAAGCCACATTTATAAGTGCACCATCTAGGCACATTTCATTCACTTTACTTCACTTTACTTTACTTTACTTTACTTTTTGTTTATGTCACTGAGGCCTAAAAGAGTCAAACGAATAAAAACCCAAACATTTGGACAGTCATCATCAGAAATATAACAAGATCCAGTAACATATGCATCCCATGCTGCTGTCCTCAGGAAAAATAAAGGTGTTGTGCAGATGAGGAAGCAGGTGAGCAATGGCTGTTTCTTAGAAAGGCAGGGTCAGAGTGTAATTGGGTAAATGTAGAAAAAAAGCAATAACAGGTCACTATGATGAACTAGCTGTAACCCACTAGGTAGGTACTTTCAGCTGCTCCTACTTTTCCTAAGGGGTCTCCACAGCAGATGGGTCTGCATATTTGATTTGGCACAGATTTTACTTCAGATGCGAGTCCTGACCCTCCCATTAATCCAGGCTTGGGACCAGCAAGGTTGAGCTTGCTGGTCTCAACAAGCAAGTGTTTCTTGCCTGTTGCAAACCATTACCTTTCACATAACGGGCAAATGAACTAGCTGTATCCCACCGTAAAAAGAGGCATATTTTTGTTATGTTTTATGTTTTTGGAATTGTTTGTCAAATTTTATCTCAAGGCTATTACAGTCTCTCGCCCAGTGACAGCTGAGTTAAGTTCCACCGACCCCCCCGTGATCCTGAATTCAATAAGTTTTTGAAAAAAAAACAGGAGGATGGACTGATGGATAGATAAAAATATCACTCATTTCTCTTTGTTTTTGCCTCACTTACCTTCCTCAGATCGGTATCCCCACCCAGTGACCAAGCAACGATGTTTGTCCGTGACAGTGTGGGAGGAGGGTGGTAGGCAAACAGGCTGGACAAGTGGGCTGAGGGAGGGAGGCCAAGGCTTCTTCAGCTGCATCAGGGCTATGTCATAGTCAAATGTTTGTGCATTGTAATACTCGTGCACCACAATTCGCTGTATTTCTGCCACATATTTGGCACTGCCCTGTGTCATCATACCAAGGTGAGCACTCCAGTAACGTGGATCAGAGAGCCTACAGAGGCAGAGGTCAAAGACACTTACAGAGCACATTCTATAAATTATACTGGATCCTAAAAAAACTGGGTCTTATAGAACTAAATTGAAGATGGGTTGATATGTAAAAGAACTTTTTCATTTTATGTCATTTATATTTTATTTTTATAGGAACAAGCATGATACATAACCCGTGCAACCCACTTTATAGCCTAAGCCATGCAATGCCTGCCCCTGGTTGGGCTTTTAAAATACATACAGGAATCAATAATATACACAATCTATACAATACACACACTAAAAGCACAGAACTCAAGCACAGTAGATACAAACAGATAACACAGCACACAAACTGTAGTATGACATGTTGATAACTTTTAATTACACTTTAAAATATCTTATAAACTTGCTGAAATTATGTTTCAACCTAATGAGGTAAAAATGTTAAGAAACATTTCAACATCAATTAAATCCTTTCACAAAAACAATCTAATTTAACTTCTCCCAACACAGGTCCTTTGATAGTCATAACCTGTGACAATGGCCTGCAAGCAGACATTGATTGGTTTAAAAAGACTAGGAACCTCTGCGTTATTATTTATTCTAGGCCTGCTCAAAGTGGATGAATTTGAAGTTATAACACCATTATTACAGTAACAGAACATACAATATATAAGCATACCAGTGAGGGTGGCTGACCTTTGTTTGCTGAAGCAGTGGGCAGCTGAGATGAGCCAATCAGAGGAGAGGACAGAAGCACCACAGTACAGGCTACCAGCAAAGTGAAGGCTGACCTGCCAAGGCCACTCCCCCTCCACAGAGTTAACTCCACCCACAATACGCTCAAACCCAGTAGAGGAACCAACCTTTGTCAATGGGGAGGGGTGACCACAAGCTGAGGATGATACAGTGATGGGTTTTGTTGTTAAACTTTAAAGTAGAAAACAGTTTGTGTGCATATTTTAGCATTTACAAAGAGGGTGACACATGCAATACATTTTACATGATCATAGTATGGTCAGTGTAGAAAAGTATTAACATGGAAGGAGTGTCTTTCAGTGACAGAGTCACATTACTGAGTCTTAATGCTGATATTATTATGTGTATATAGACCTGTCAGAGATTTATATGTCCACAGTATGCCTTTATCAGTGTGTAAGCTTATGGTACGAGTTACATTCCCACAATAATAACCTATGCTGACATGCTGAATCATCACCAGCTCTACTGCCACCTAATTAAAAGTTAGAGCTCTGATGCATGTGTGTGTGCATGTATGCCCAGTATTAGTGAGTGATCAAAGGCAGAGCTGTTCCCACCACCCTAAGACCCTATCCTGATAAAATAACAGCTAGGGGATCACCTCAGTGCTGCAGGTCAGCAAGTTTGAGTTCAGTGCACAGGGGATTAGAAAAGAATAGCTTTCTTATGAAACCATATAAAGGATCTGGCAGAGAAATGGCATTGTAGCGGCAGCATAAACAAAGTGATTAAAATATCATAACTGAGGGGTTAAGCAAATATTTGTGATCATAGCTTATACTGAGTTGAACCAGCTTTATTTCACTGAATCTATTTGTGAAACACTTAGCTAGTAGTAAGGCAAACAACTGAGGAAATAAAAAGGTGCAGCTAAAAGGATTTCAGCAGTATCTTGCATATACTGCTGCTTCAATAAATCAGTAAATACATACAGTAATTACACCTAATGTGCAAGATACTTAAATGCAGTGAATTCAACTAAATACAAACTCACTGAAATTAGTTCTGTAAATAGACAAAGAAAGTTTATTGTTGTCTTTGTGGGACTTTTGAATTTATTAAGTGCACTAAATAAGCAAAAGTCTCTGGTTCGATTCCAGATGGGGACACAAGCCCCTCTCGACCTGGAGGGTTGCATCAGGAAGGGCACTAAATGTGCACCAGATAAAAATAATATGTACTCCATAGTGGCCTGTGACAAAAATATTCAACCCCACCCCCTCACTACAGAGCAGTTTTATTCCTCAGCATTTGAACATTTTAATCCGAACCATACAATTCCATTGACTTATCAGAATCAGAGGCCTTATGCAGACGATCTCCTCAGTTTGCACACTGAGGGGACTATTTGCAAGTTGATTTAAATCTTTATCACAAGTGTAGCAAATCCAGTGCTGTCATAGAGTTTTCTTAAGCTTAAGTATATCTTGCAACCATGTGGGAGCCTTTCTAAAAAAAAAAACCCTAACAAAAAAAAAATAGATGGGGAATGGAAACAAGGCTGTAATCATAGTATATATTGAAAAGGACACATCCCTGCAGTATTTTGAACAGATGTAAAAATGTATGTATTAATAATACAAACATAGTATTCTGGTGTAGTTCAAAACCAGGTCTGGATGCTGATACACTAGTGAATAATTATGTCTTTTAACTCATGAAAATTATGAAATCCAGCATCTCAAAATATTGAGAAATTTCATTTCAAGTTTGCGTAAGCAACCACAAACATAAGAAGACTGCTGACTTCAGACCCTCCACAAAGAGCGTTAAGCCACAGAAGCTGACTACTGAAAAAGATGGCTGTTGGCAGGGTGCTGTATTGGAGCATATTAATGGAAAGTTGACTGGGAGGTAAAAGGGCAGTAGCAAAAGGTGCACAAGCAACAGTGATGACCACAGCCTTCATAGGATTAAGAAAAGTTGTTTCAAGAGGCTGAGAGACCTTCACAAAGAGTGGACTGAAGCTGGTATCAGTGCAACAAGAGGCTTAGACATCTTCAGGAAAGGAGCTACAACTTTTACATTCCTAATATCAAGCCACTCCTGAACACTCCTAATGCAAGGACAATGCTTAATACCACCAGTCAAGCATGGTGGAGGCAGTGTGATGGTCTGGGGGTGCTTTGGAGGTGGTAAAATAGGAGATTTGTACAGAGTAGAACTGACCTTGAGGAAGGAAAACTATCCCAAGATTATGCCATACCCTGTGGACAGCACTTGATTGGGGCCAATGTAAAGACTCCATCAAGCTGATTTATCTTGTGGGAGATACTCCAGGAAGCATGGGGTGAAATGTCAGCTAGAATGCCTAAGGTCTGTCAGGCTGTAATTGCTGCAAAAGGTGTTTTTTTTGATGAAGGCAAAGTTTGAAGCACACAATCATTTCCATTAAAATCCTTCTTTCTAACTCTGGCAATATCAGCATGTCCTGTTAATTTGCTATATTTCCAATTCAGACTCATTTCATGTGTGTTTTCATGAAAAAAGGAGAATTTCCAAGCGATCCCAGGCTTTTGAGTGGTAGTGTATTTCAGATTTGAAAATGAATAAAATTTATCTCAGATTTCACATGCTTAGTCATGTGAAAAAAAAAAAAAAATCACATGACTGTATTCTCATACAAACCCCAAGCATTAAACCACATGTTGGCAAAGGAGTCACTTCAAACATGGCAAGCTGCTTATTGTTTTGCTATGAAATTATGATGTTCACATTGAGTTGGTAATGCACAGTACTCACCACAGTCAGCCTCATCACTGTGGTCCTGACAGTCATGAATTCCATCACACTTTGCATTCTTCTTGAGGATGCAGGAGCCACTTTTGCATTGATATTTGACTGCAGAGCAGGTAGTTTCTGAAAGAACATGTTGCAGTCATTAGTGACTAAAAGTCATTATTCAGTTCAAAAAGCCACAAACAATGCATACATACCCTGAGTGCAATTGAGTTCATCGACTCCATCTGTGCAATCTGTCTCTCCATTGCATACAAACAGAGGATGCAGGGGACTACTGGCACCACAGTTCATTGTGGGCCTTGCTGTTAAGAGATGGATAATTTTCTAATGCATGACTGATTCCTCAGGCAATCAACATGCAAGGTGGTTAAAAAGGTGGAAAATAAGGATCAAAGAATCCAAGTGTCACATTTTTATTCTTTGGGAAAAAAGAAACAATCAATCTATAACTTATAAAAACCACTTACAGCAGAAGACCTCATCACTCTCATCCTGGCAGTCATCCAGTCCGTCACAGAGTCGAGTCTTTTCCACGCACAGCCCTGTATTGCACAGGAAGTGGCTCTCTGGGCAGGCTGGTGGGTACATGATTTGGAACATGTTATTAGATCAGGAGAAGAAGAAGAAACAACTAAATCTATTATTATGATTTACTGACTCACTATAACACAACACAATAAGCTTTTATGGGATTGCAGTTCAATGACAATTGATGACACAAGAGCTATATTCAATACATATGCAATATTTTCTCCTTGTAATTTTTAGAATCCTCTTGAAAACAAAGTCATTAATTCACATCCACACTGAAGTACAAAGAAACACGCATTTCCTACGCTGTATCCTAGTTATAACAATGGCTCAGGCGCCAGTCATGCAGAACTTACGTTGGCTGATACTGTAGCTGCTGTAAGATGCCCGAAAAGGCTGAGCAGATGTACGTGAGCTGCAGCGAAACTCCACCTCTGGATTGTAGTCAGAAATCCTAAACACTGTGTGATGTCCCACGTAGCTGCCACAGAAACTGTGGAAGGAAAACAACCATCAAGAAAATCATCACAGGATGTAGGACAAATATGGTCATGGTCAAAGGAATAGTCTAAAAATATCCAAGACATGCAGTACTTGAGATGACTATCTATGGCTGCACACATTTGCCATTAAGGACTGATTTATAGGACACTTTAACAGTGGAACTTTGTATTTTAATTATCTATGAACAGCTGTAGCCACATACATGATTTCATTGACCTTCCACCATCCCTGGTCACAGCCATTCATGTCCTTTGGTTTCAGTACATAGTTTTGAAAGTGCAGTGCAACTCCCAAGGTCGAATTCTGGGTCTAATTGTGAATTAACAGAACAAACAGTAAACAAAAACTAACAATAATGATAATCAGTGTGTGTTTGTGTGTCACTGTGTCAGTCTACCTTAAACTTCCAGTTACAGGAGCACTGTGGGGGCAGCAGGCTGGGGTAGAAAGGGCTGTAGATTTGATCTGTGATGTCGCGCTCTAACTTGGTCTCAATTTGAGACATACAAACTGAGGGAGACAGAGAGAGATGCTTGAGGAATATAGTTTCTCCAGTTAATGTTGCATGTTACACATAGCAAATAGCTCAAATCTGGATACTGGGACACCCCCAGGGGGTAATAAGATAAATGAAGTGAAACCAGTTTGAAACCAGGACCTCAAAAATTACATGTGAAAAAAACTCACACAACTATTTAAATATGAAACGCAGCTAACAGTTGGTTTTCAGAGAACACATGGGCACAGTGGCTTACAATACAAAGCAGGTTAGTGTGTCATACTTTCCTCAGCGACTGCCTCAAAGTGACCTCTAAAATTCTTGTTTCCATTAGTCATTCTGAAGGCCAGCAACATGAAATTGGAGGTAGAGATGATGGAGAAGGAGCTGGACACCAGCTCACACAGCCTGCAGCACAAACATATACTTCAGTACATGTAAAATTAATGTTTAAATGTATATTTTTGGCAGTTGTTATCGAGGTGCCAGTGCTTAGAACGTCTTTGAGGAGTAACAGGAAGGACCTATCTTAATTAAACTTCTGGTCTGCTGCTAAAGTTTGTGGTGCCATCATGCCAAAATCTAAAGTGAGTGTGGTAATGGATTTAAAAACACCTCCAAATTATTTGAAATTTCACTGCTAGGAAAAAGTTGCAACCAGCACAGACTTCCTATGACTACCAATTTGTCCAGGATGGCCCAGATCCCAGATGATCCCAGAAAATTTAGTCAAAAAGAAGTCTCAAAAAAGAAATCTCTTTACAGGATCTTTACAGGTAACTCTTGTTACTGTGAATGGTGTCAATAAGATTCAGTAAATCTAACATGAACAACAGAGAAAAAGCCTTGGCTGTCCAACAAGAACATTAAAGCAAAACTACAATTTAAAAAGGAATATGATCTCACTGGCCACTTCATGAGTTACCCTTTTCTTCTACCAGTTTAGACTGCCTTTTGGCTTTAGAAGTGCCTTATGTCTCACTCATCAGGCCAGGGAATGCTTTTCCAGTCTTTGATTATCTAATTTTGGTTCATATGTGTGAACTGTACCCTCAGTTTCCTGTTCTTAACTGATAGGAGTGTCACCTTGAGAAGTCTTCTGTTACTGTAGCCCATCTCCTTTAAGGTTTAACATGCTGTGCATTCAGACATGCTCTTTTGCATAGTTTGGATGTAACAAGTGGTTATTTGAGTTACTGTTGCCTTACTACCAACTCAAGGCAGTCTGGCCATTCTACTCTGACTTCTGTCATCAATGAGGCATTTATACCTGGAGAACTGCCACTCACTGGATATTTTCTCTTTTTCTGACCATTCTCTGTAAACCTTAAAGATAGTTGTGTAGGAAAATCCCAGTACTTCAGTAGTTTCTGAAATACTCAGACCAGCTTGCCAGGCACCAATAAACATGCTACATTCAAAGTCACTGAAATCACCTTTTTTCCCCATTTTGGTGCTTGGTTTGAACTTCAGAGGTTTGCTTTGACTAGATCTATATGCTTAAATGCATTAAGTTGCTGCCATGAGACTGGCTGATTAGAGAGCTGCATTAACAAGCAGCTGAACAGGTGTACCTAACAAAGTGACCAGTGGGTGCTTATACAAATACCAGGTCTTTTGACATTATATGATTTGGACAGGTGACTCTAAGTTACAGTTTTTTGACACAGTAAGAGCAGGCATGTTTTAAGGTAAGGCAATATGTCCAAAAGTTGTAACTGAAGTAGAGGGGAGCCAACTAGCAAATCACTAAGGAATGGGTCAAAAAGAAGAAATGGAGAATAATGGAACAGCCTAGTTAAAGCCATTACTGATGATCATACCACTGAAATGTGCTGGGATTTATGGGCAATACATGTAGTGAAACCTCCAGGAATCTGTGGGAACTAGGCACTAGGCAAAGGCTGAATAATATTAAAACTAAAGTAAATCAGACTTAAGCTCTGCTGCAAACTCACTTGTGCAGAATGCGCCCTCTCATGGGCAACAGAGCATCATACACAGTGAGGGCATCATTCACACAGTCACTGGGCTCAATAACAAATGAGGTGATGGTAAGGCGGATCAGAGAGCCAGGGACTGCAGTGAGTTTTACGTGGCAATTTATACCACCCCATGATGAGAAGATGTTTAAAGGGACTCTCGCCCCAGGAAGGTTGGCATACAGGTTATCTACACACTGTGAGTCTGGAAGGAGAAAAAAATACTCATCAACACAAAATAAGACATACAAGATATTTTTTATTAACCTAAACATTTCTTACCTGCTGTATTTGAAGAGTAATCTGAACGTTGAACACCTGCAAGAGTATAGAAAAGTATGGGGGGTTTTCCCCCCCAGAAGGACACAGTGATAAATACCCTTTCGAACACACACATACAGTGTATGGCCAAAAGCACTGGGCCATCTACACATCACACCTACAGGAGATTCCATGATGTCTCATTCTAAACCTATAGCAATTACTATGGAATTGGTCCCCCTTAGCAGCTACAACAGCTTGCACTCTACTGGGAAAGCTTTCTACAAGATTTTGGAGTGTGTCTGTGAGAATTTTTGCACTTTCATGGAGAAGAGCATTTGTGAGGTCAGACATTGACGTTGGATGAGAGGGTTTGGCTTGCAGTCACCACTGTAGTTCATCCCAGAGTTGTCTGATGGGGCTGAGGTCAGGGTTCTGTGCAGGCCAGTCAAGTTCTACCATACCAAACTCATCCAACCATGTTTTTATGGACCTTGCTTTGTACACTGTGGCACAGTCATGCTGGACCAGAAAAGGGCCTTCCCTAAACAGTTCCCACAAAGTTGGGAGCATAGAAAAATCTTTTGCTTGCTCCTTTGTATTTCCTCAAAGTGTCACTACGAAATGAATTTGTACAGGTAATTTGGCAAAGGTTTCACGCAGGATACCCTTCTGGATGCAACCCTCCTATTGTGCAAGGGTCTCATGTCCCCACAAAGTATAGATTTGTCCAAAATGTCTTGGTAAGTCAAAGCATTAAGATTTCCCTTCATTGTAACTAAGGGGCCCAGGCCAACCCCAGAAAAAAACAACCCCATAGCATTATCCCTCCTCCACCTAACTTTACAGTTGGCACAGTGTAGTCAGACAGGTAACGTTCTCTCGACATTTACCAAACCCATCTATCATATTGTCAGACAGAGAAGTGCCATTTGACGCTCCACAGAACACATTTCCACTGCTCCAGAGTCCAGTGGCAGTGTGCTTCACAAAACTCCATCTGGCACTTGACATTGTGCTTGTTGGTGCACAGTTTGTGTGCTGATAATAATGGCAGAGAAAGTTTGGAACTCTGCAGTTACTGAGTCGGTAGAGTGTTGGCAACTTTTATTAACGACGCGCCTCAGCATTCAGCAACTTCGCTCTGTAATTTTATTTGGTTTGCCACTTTGTGGCTGAGTTGTTGTGGTTCCGAAACACTTCCACTTTGCAATGATAAAAACTGAGTTTTTGCAACGGTAGCATCCTATCAAGGTAGCACACTCAAATTCACTGAGCTCTTTAGAATGGCCCATTCTTTCACAAATATTTGTAAATGCAGACTGCATGGCTGGGTGATCAATTTTATACACCTATGGCAGTGGGACTGAATAAAACACCTGAATGATCAGTGATTTAGAGGGGTAGTCCAATACTTTCAGTAATATAATATAAGACACACAAACGCACCATTGATGAGGATGGAGTCGATATCAACTGGAAGACCCAGCAGGTAGCCTACAGAGGACCTGTTCTTTATGCTGGTGTGGACTGAATCTCTGAAAATGGCTGCTATGCACTCCTCGCACGTTACTGAGCTCTTCAGCTGAGGGACCACAAATGCCATCCAGAAATGCACCAACACTCCACCCTTATTGTTGTTACTTGGGGAGGAAAACACATTGACAAAACAACTTTAAAACAGGGACTGAAACTAAATCCTAAATACCAGATGGGTTTCTTTTCAGTTTATGACCAGCAGCTCCACTGTACCTGAGGTCTGAAATGACAGCTTGCTTATAGAGTCTTGCCACTGAGGACATCTTATACACATTGCTCACCTAAGAGACAACAACAATTAACAGTACAGCAGTATAGTCCCTTAGACCAACACTAATGATCATATCAGCCACAGGGTTACAGAGACCTACCACATGTTGTATTTTATTTGCCATGGACACAAACTCATGGGACTCTGCTTGTCGGTACTCTGGGATAAACTCCACATTGGCAACCCGGAACATCCCAGCAAAATATGCTCCGCTGTTACTTTCCCTGCGAACTGAGGAAATCGAGTCAAAATTTGCAGCTTCAAAATCCCTAGTAACAAACCAATGAGGCTCCATTTTTAGCCTCTAAAATACAACTGGATTTTTATTAATAGGCTAAATTCTTATATATAACATTTAAAATGAGAAAAGTGGTGGTCTGCAAAGACCATCAAAATCCAATATACCTAATTTTCCTCTGGCCTATAGTACTTTTTATTTCATCTAACTTGTTTTATTGTGAGCTGTTCAGCTTTGGAGATATCATCTGTGCTGTCTTTTGAAAACAGCGGAACTAAACTGCATTTGTCCTATAGCGTTTTCTAAGAAAAATTTGTAATTAGGTTCATAATCGAAGCATGTTTCCTTCTACACAGTGATACAGTTGGTGGATGCAGTTTATTGAAGAAAATAGTTCCCTCAAGCAACTGCTGGCAAGGTTTGGGGATTTTTGTTCAGTAACTGGATTGTGATATTTTTCAAATGTATTTTTAACATGTTAATCCTTAAGATAAACCTTTTAATGGATAATATACAGTACTGTGAAAAAGTTTTAGACAACCCCTCATTTCTTTATATGCTGCTCAAAAAACTTAAAGGAACACTTTAAAACACATCAGACTTTAGAGACTACCACAACTCTGAAGGTGTTTCAAAGTTTTTCTTTGTTTTTTCACTTTTTTTTAGTCCAGCGACACCTGCATGGTTTGCACTGTATTCTAAAGAAATCTAAGGAAACTCGGCAAGCGGAGGACAGAAAAAGAAGTGGCAGGTTTAAAAATTATCTACAGCAGATCAACAGTATCTGAAAGTCAAGAAATAATAAGAAAAAAGAAAAAAATCCAGCAAAGATCTGACACAGGCCCTGAGAGATGCATCAGGCCCTTGTCAGAAATGGCCTCAGCGGAAGGGTGGTGGTCAAAAGGCCATTTTTAAGAAAGGGAAACAGGGAAAGAAGGCTGAGAGATGCCAAATTACACACTGGACTGAAAATCAGGGGCAGCAGTTCTTATGTAGTGACAAATGGACTTCAACATTATTGAAGCAGTCTGGGATCATCTAGACAGAGAACAGAACAAAAGGCAGCCAACATCCAAAAAAGAGCTTTGGAAGGTCCTTCAAGAAACCTTGAGAACTATTCCTGAAGACTAATAAAATAAATGACAAGAAAGCTTGTCTAACAGATTTCAGGCTGTGTTGAAAAATTAAAATATTGACATTCAAGCCGATTAGAAGTGTACACACTGTTTTTGCCATATATAATGTATTTCCATTTTATGTTTGTATGTTTCAGTGAATCATTGAAACCATTTCCCCCGTAAAATGTAAAGAAATGAAGGGTGACTCAAGACTTTTGCACAGTACTGTACTTGAACCAAATTCTTGCTGGTCAGTGGGAACTCAAACCCAATTAAAATACACGTTTTTTCCTGTACTGCTGATAAATTGCCTTCTCTATTACAAAAAACCTACCGGTGAAATTATGCACTGCTCATTTCTGTGTAAGTGGTGAAAATTATTAACTCAAGGAGGGGTCAAATACTCTTCCACCACTGTAGATGTTAAAATGCACTAAAGGCCAGAAGGAACACATGCAAGTTTAATCCTGGGGTGTAATACTCCTTTAACAAGAGCAACATTTAGTATTATTTTTTGTAAGAGTAACTTACAAGTAAAGACCCACAGCAGCGACCACATGATCACCACCACCACAAACACCACTGATGTGATGATTATAGCCAGGTGTGGGATGTTCAGCAGACGGATCCACAGCCTCTTTAGCCCCTTGGGCTTCCGTCTAGTCTTCCTGTACTTCCTGCGCAGCTTGCGCAGGGTGTGATCCACTGTGGCCACCTCCACTGACACATCCGCTATCTACAGCCAGAGAGAGGAATATGGTCATATCCATATAACACACTGCAGCCTCAAAGGAGCAGTATATTTTACTTGCCCTTTATAGTAGTCACACAAAAGGGTGAGTAATATGGATGGAGTTAATGGTGCTGAAATAATATACACCAGCAACAATTAACAGTACATTGCCCTGTTATTTTCAGAGGCTTACCAAGCGTATGATCCCTCAGATTCAGTCTCAGGACAAAAGGGCACAAGAGGGCAATGCTGGCTCTCTGAAATGGCCATGAGGAGGTCATCTAAAGAACCTTGCTGCTACCATCCTCCTTATATCACTGTACACTATCCAGGTCAAATAGCTTACATTACAGTAGGTTCAATAATTAACCTCAAATGCACAAATGATAAAGGTTGTGAATAAGGCCTAGCTCATAAGCAAAGCTGGTGCCACTGGTGACTTAAATTTGTGTGTTAAAAATTAGGCTGGTTTACTTGGCACCTCAGCTTAAGACAGGGACTTTCTGAAAGCAATACTAACTCCATCAGATATAACACTCATTGAGTTACTGACTGCACATTTATTATTCATTCAGTGTCATCCCATACTGTGTAACTGGCACATATCCCATCACAAGGTAGTAGACCACAGTCTCAAAATATATTTTTACACACATTTAATCTTGAAATAAGAGGAGACTTAAAAGTTTTGATATGTGAACTTTTGCATTAACTTAAATCTTCAAGATTTAGTCTGGAGAAAGTCATATTACTGCTCAAAATGTAATGTAAAGCATCAAAGTTACACAACTCTATCCACCTAGCTATTTACTCTCAAACTTAGGATATATATCTTACTTACACTGGCAGAGTCCTGTTGAGACGCTTCATCTTCCCCACTTGTCAGCTCGTTCTCATCACATTGTGTGCCCATGACACTTTCATCTCTTCAAGCCACCATCATCGAATTCCTGACTTTTGTTTTTTTTAATCTATTCCCATTATCTTGTATAATTATCTTCCATAAACAGCAAATTCAAACAGCGTAGATCCATAAAGGACACTATTTGGATCCACAGCCGACAGCTGTCTGAAACCAGATCCTTGAGCACAGACGAGAAGTGGAACAGGGAACTGTCCAGTCGTATGGCTAAGGTTTCATTCATTAACTTCCATCGGCACCTTTTACCAAAGGCTTATGAACTAAAATTCACCAGCCACACACTATTTGTTTGGTAATAAAGAGAAAACAACAAGACAGCTGCACAACAAACCAAATTACTTTAAAGTGACAACATTACCATTAGGTATGTTTATACAAGTGTTTTATTCACAATGTTAACAGGGAAGGTCAATGTGTCAGTTAATTTATTCTCTGGCTGCTTTGTGCTCAGAGCTGACAGACTCACAAAAAAGGGTCCAGCCTTTGTAAAACAAAAACCATGTTTGTCAGTGTGAAAGCAGAACATACATCTTTGTCGCAATTAAAAGTCTTTCAGCTGGAATTAATTAGAGAAAAAGGATGGGAGTCTTCTGAATGAGCAGCATCTTTAACACACCTATAAAATGGACATAATATTTAACACTTTTGTCATGCCATTTACAAACTGTAGGCACCAAGTTTTAACATGCAACAAAAACTGAAACATTATGACACCCACCAGGCACAAAAACAAAACGTGACATTACAGACAGGAAGACAGAAAAAAATAAAGTGTTCTTTCAGACTTCAGGACGGTTTGGCTCTGAACATGCAGAGAACGAAAAGGATGAGGAAGCAAAGCTTCATTTCCTAAAAAAGGCGTTGCGGGTGATGCTGTACAGCAGATGATAAGGCTTTCGTTTTGGGGGTTCGGCCAGTGTAAAGACCTGCTGCTGAGGCACACTGGTTGGGATGGTGATGTGACGCTGGTGAAGTGGGTGAAGGTTTTGGGGGTGTGGTGGGACAGAACCAGAGTAACCAACATCTAAAAGAGGCAAAGAAAAAAACAAATTACAAATGTATACTTAAAGTAAATTAAAACCTTTCATATTGAGTAAAGAACAGCTCAACAGCAAAAAGAAAATAATTTTCCTTACTTTTGATCTTCCCCTGTTTGGCTCTTCTGGCATTAACAATAGCCCGTTTTCTTTGCTCTTCACTGATATCCATTCCTGAAAAGAGATGGACACAAATGCATCTTCAGGTCAAAATATTTACTACCCACTTATTGAACAATCTTTTTACCCTATTTACCCTTTACTTGACCTTTATCCACAGGGTCTGTTTGTATTCTCAGTGAAAGGAATTCAGCTGGACTCACCCATCTCTTGGTCCTCCTTGACTCTGTGCCTCTCCTTGGCAAACGCTTGTAACCACCTCTGCTTGTCCTCAGCCTTCCTGCAGCAAAGCGCACACACAAACTCCAGGGTGGAGGCATGGCGCAGGCGCAGAGCGTTTTTAAGGGTCATTCCTAGGTCTGCGTCTCGCCCATCAAGCACATTCACCACCTCAGTCTGGTCCATATCCAGCCGTCCTCGGTAGTGAAGCAGGTCTCTGCGCAGGACGTCTTTTTTACAGAAGATAAGCTGATGGTCGAACAGGAAAAAGCTGCGTTGTTGCATTTTGCCTTGCCGGACAATTCGAGTCAGCTCACCAGAGTGGATCAGCTCTGAGCTGCGCTCGAGGACATCGGGTCCCTAAAAAATGTTTTCAAAGACAGTCAAACGATTTAAATATATCCAAAAATACAAACAGATTTAAAATTAAAACGAATTAGTAGTCACATTCACCTCCCAGTGCAGAATGGCGACCTGCCAGTGAGCAATGGTGTCGATACTTTCTAGCCGTCTCTTCCTCTCATTGATTAGACTGGCAACGTTCTTCATAGTCTCATGAGCTTTGCTCACACCATTGTGGTCACTGCATTAAATCAGCAAAACAACAGTGAAAACTTAAAGGGCATTTCGATTTACAGTGACACCCTGTTTCAATCTCACCAACAGAAAAATAAGAAATGAATCCAGGGCGACCATTGGGATTTGTGCAGACTGGAATATTTTATGATGCATGTTTTTATATCTTAATATGTCAACAGTGGAAGATAGACACAGCTTATACTGTAGGGATCCAAACAAATAAATAATTCTTTTTTTTTTTTTTAAGGAAGGTGGAACAGTTCTTAAAATTATTCAGCTCACTGTAGTCTTTTATGAGGTCACAAAACACATTATAGATCATTACTGAAAGCAATAACTCTGTGCTTATAGCTTTTATTATAATGTACAGTCTATACATAGAAATGCTACTGAGCTACACTGACTCAAAGCATCCTCAGTATACAGTGTGGCAAAAAATGGATTTGATGGCAGTGTCAACACTGAAGGAGCTTGTTTAAGACCTACAGTACATACACAGAATACACTATTTTATAGACAATAGTATGAGGAGGTTTAAATGAATAGAAAAAGATGTTCAAAATATACAGTTAGTGCAATCAGTTAAAACTTCCGTACCTGTGGTCTTTGGGGGTGTATTTGAGCAGTTCTCCTAACTGCAGTGGGTATTTACAGATCTTCTGGACCGGTGTGAGTAAGAAACCAGCAATTGAGATGTCAATCATCTGTTGGAGGAGGCGACAGGCCTCAAAGAAATGTTTATATTTTCCCAATTTCATGAGGCGCTGCAATTCAGCACAGGCTGCAGGATGAGTATTACAGTACTCCGAGTAGATGGAGAAGCCCTCCCCCTTAAAATAAAAAGACAAATATTTAATAATCAGTCAGTGACAGAGATAGTGACTTTGACTCTCATTAGTAGCCACTACCTGCAAGACAAAGCAAGAGCCTATTTCACTGAGATGTGGCTGGTCCTTGTTGTACTTCTTCTCCAGTTCTCGGAGGAACTGCCTCTGAAACCTGTAGATGTCTTCTATGTTGCTGAAGATGGTTTTCAACTGTAGCTCGGTGAACATGTCAGGGTGTTTCCGGCACTGGCGGATGTAGCCCTAAAACATGCATAAAATCAGCATACAGTATTTACACTGACAGAAGACATGAAAACAGCTCAAATACTGGCCAACAGATGGTGCTGGACGGAGGAGTCCAATATTTTAGGACAACATGACTTTGATTTTATGGATATTTAAACTTCTGGAAAACAGGGTGATTTCAAGTATTTCTGAGATTGAGTGGAATCCAGGCCTGCTTAAGAGATGCAAGCCATCTCTAGATCAACTGAAGTGCAAACAAGACAAAGAAGTAGTAAATCACACTTAAATGGTTTAATCCATCGGTTCTCAAACTGTAGGTTCAGGAATGGACAACCAGGGGAAAAATATCGAGAGCAACGAAGTATATTGAATATAATTTTTGCAGGAAAAAAAGGAAGCAAGAATTTGCTTATGCAATCAAGCTGACCTTTACTTCACTAAAATTATATTTTTATATTGTGTTTGCAAAGCTGTGGCGTGGTAGAGGGATGAAACTTTTTTGTATTTCAATGCATAGACATGCTAGATAAAGTTTAAGCACCACTGAAATCCATACCTCACAAATGTCTTTTAGGTGTTTGATGTAGATGCGTTCTGTATTCATGATTTCTTGAACTACATTGGTTCTCATCTGCTGTCTGTGCTGAGTGCTGTGTGTGTCCCTGGGTGCTGGATCTTCCTGGTCCGCTACACTCTCCACACTTTCAGAACTCAAGTCCTCCTGGTTCACACGCACCTGAAACAGATTCATCACAGATACAGTAGGACCTCCTGAGCAGCATTTGAATTATCAGCAAGCCCAACTTCAAGCCTGGATTAGTTTTAGAAAAACATATTTCTAACAGCAAATTGGTTCTTTATCCAATTGCAAAATATCAAACAAATGTTAAAGCTCACATACAAATTGACATAATTACAGCTATAAGTAGTAAAAACACAAAAGTCTATCATGGTTTAAGTACCTGTCATAACTCAGATCTGCTCCACATCACTTTGGCAACAACATGTGCTAGTTTAACCAGCTCCTGTTCACTAACATCGATTCAGCTACAAGCAATTACACATCAAATCCCTATCTGAAAATCAAATGACCTCACCATGGTGACCGCCTGCCTAATTAAGACTCAACTGTCAATCAGTTCTGCTCACTACAGAAACCAGCTGCACCCCTTGTTAAGAGGGCTGCTGGGGTTTGTTTGGAGTTAAGCCAGTTTGCAAGTCTTTTCTATGCTGCCAGAGAGCAAACACGCATCAGACACACAGGTCAGGAAGTCCACTTACTCTCACAAAGCTGGAGGGGAACCAGGCCTCCCTGTCAGCCCCCCTGCCCCACCACCAGTCCTTATGTGAGGCATCCAGGACACGGATTACTTCTCCAGCTTTGAAAGCCAGCTCCTGCTCCTCCATGGTCACATGGTCCCAGAGAGCCTCAGCATAAACTGCATGGCCAGAGATTATCCACTGAGTGGCACACAAACAGATAAGATAAAGATACAATTACATGCATCCCAAACCCATGTCTATCATGTAAGATTATGTATAGGCTTGTGAACACCGCATTAGTTGTCTGTTCTGGTGAACTGTACCCAGACATCTTGGAAACTTGCACATAAACATTTTCACATAGCTGCTCACGAGGCAACAGGGTCGCAAGATCAATACTGCGTTAAAAATTTAAAGCACATTTTTTGGAAGATCTTTGTGAGTGTTGCAACGTGACAAGTTGCCCTCCTCAACCTCACCTCGTTGAGCACAGAGAGCTCCACCCCTGGCTGGAGGTAGGGCGTGACATCTGTGAGCTCCTCGAAGCTGCCCTCCTCCTCACTCACACTGTCATCAAGTGTGGCAGAGCACTCTGACACACCATCTGCAACACGTATAAGAGAGAAAATAAAGCTCTATGGAGCCGAAAACTCACTGGAAAGATTCAAATAATAGAGAAAACACATCACAGATGCAGCACACTCACACCTGGCCCTTTGTCAAAATTTTCCTCCAACACACTTATTGACATTCCTACACTCCAGTTTTCCCACTGACTACATTTTTTTTAATCTCTTGTCAAACACAAACAACCCCAGGGGCATGTTCAGTTTGGAAACAGTGTGTACAATTTTGCTGTTTTTGGTTTCCAAGACAATAAAAGTAGTCATTGTGTCATTCCATCACATTTCAGCATATTCAAAAATAAACTTTCCACCTGACCATCAAAGAATTTCCTGAAAGATTCCAATGGAAAAATACACTCCCTAATAGGAATTTTGCAAAATTTCAGGTCTGCGCTGTCCTTATTAATAAGGGCTAAAGGTAGGGGTGTTTTCATAGTGTTTTTTGAGGAGCCATTTTAAAAATTCCATTCTAAACTACTTCAGCTAGGTCCTTCAAATTCAGCAGGGTAAATATCTGGTACAATGGCTCTGTGAATATGGACTTGCAGGAGAGTAGCCCAAATTAAAGTTAACATAGAACAATAGATGGCTGAAGTCCCTAAACTATTTGAATTCTGTCTGTAGGGAATTTTGTTCAGAGTCTCATATACAAGGTGCATAATATTATTTAAACTGTTAAAATCTGGTGTATGGTTTCACACATATTAAAGCTTGAATATAGAAAAGAAAAAATTACACAACCAAATATTTTAGGGACTTCAACCTTGTTCTAGTTTATGCTGGTCACATGCCTAGCGTTAACTAAAACAAGTAGAGAACTAGAAGGTTGTCCCAAAGTTGAGGGGCTACAACACTAAAAGTGCAGGTGCCTCTAGATTCAAAGAGGGCTAATATCTCAGTAATATGCTATATAAGCAGAAGCCTGCCCATGAAAGGTTTTATATGTGAATAATAACATTTTCAAATGAATTAAAAATTTCACTGAAAGCCAATGTACGGATGCTGCAATTTGATACGTGATTGTTAACTAATTTTTGTTAGCAGCAAACACCTGTGTTCTGGGTGAATAAAAGATTGGCTAGGGAGGTCTGAGTAGTACAACTGAGTTACAATAATCCAGACGGAAGAACTAAGGCTCAGTTTCATAGACATGGATTAAGCTGAGTCCTTGACCATAACATTTTTTCAGTGGAGGTCTTCACTGATTTCTTTTTTGTCTGGGACAAGGTTTTATCTGTGCCTGGGAAACCTGTTGTTGTAATTCCAATTTATTGGCTGATAGTATGGGTTTGATTTTTGCGGTGTTACTTAGCTGAAAGGAACAATCCAATGATTTTAATGTTCAAATGCCTGTCAAAAATAACACCTATATTCTTTGTAGATAATCTGATGTTGATAGCAATGGGGCCAATATAGTGACCGACCTCTTTAGTGAAACTGCTGCACAGAAGGACCTCAGTTTTGCCAGGGTTGAAGATATTGTAAATTCAAACATATCCTATTAGTAATGACAGAAACGTTCACTAAGGTTGCTGAGGCTTTTGAGGTTGTAGGACTTAACAGAAAAGTACAGCTGTCCCATTATCAGTGAAAGTAGAATCTCAGAGATAACATAAAATGAAAACCACAAATTTCTTTTTTAACTATCTAACTAGCTTTGAGGTACTTTTTCCTTTACCTTAATGAGCTGTAACTTGTACTGAAATACTTAAGTATTAAAAAGGAAATGCACACAGTTGGTCAACTGCCATAGGTGCAACGCTTGAACACTGCTATGTTTTGCTGGGGCTGAACCCATCCCAGTTCTCACCACTGAGCACTCTGTGGAGTCTGCGACGGCCTACACGGTCAAGTCCAATGGGGGTGCTCTGGGAGAGAACAGAGGGACGAAATCTGGCAGACACACCTCTGTAAGGGGGCACCTGGTGGGATGGAATTGGTGGTCTTGACAAAGGCTGCAGGGAGCACAAAAAAATAAACAAAAAAACTTAAGCATATATAATCAGCAGCTGCTTTACAAATTCATTACAAAATGAAATCATGCCTGTTTGTGTTTATAGGCAGACATTTGGTTGAGACACAAAAAGAAATCCTCATCTGTAAATGGCATTTGTTGAAGATGAAGACAACACATCGGACACATTGGAACACATACAACACACTGGAAATACAAGTTTAGCTCCATTGTTCTAAATATAACTGATTATTTGAGGTGCTTCTTCATTGGCAACTAGATCAGCCTGCAGCCATACTTTATTCAAGACTTTACTACTGGAATATCAAAGATAAGACACCAAATAAAAAACTCAGGAAATCTTCCCATTAAAAGCTAACCTTATCCAGTTTCAATCTGGCCACCATCCCCTTCAAGGCTGTAATTCTTGAGCAGCCATACATGGCTTCATGCATTCCTGTTATGTTTAGATCACTCCCTGGAAGTCGTGTTCTGACCAGCTGAATGTGCACTTTTACAATAGTGCAACATGGACCTCAAACTTGAGCAAAGAGAAGGCCAAGCTTGAAGATGGCACACGAGATCAGGAGCAGATCCAAGAGCCTGTTAGCAATTTCATTTCATTTTCATTCACAGGATTGTGCTATGCTAATTCTTTCCCCAGAGTCAGACTGTCAAGACTGAGTTCTGTGGTAAGGTCATACCTTGTCTGAGGGTCATTCACTGGATTCATCCTGAACTGCAGTATAATTGTGCTCCTGCTAACACTGAATTGATATTCCAGAAGTTTTTTGGCCATGCTCAAACAATCACTGCTCCCTATCTGCCTTACTTGCAAGATGTGGCTCCCAGTGATTTTGTTGTCTTCCCCAAAATGGAATTGAAGTTTATTATTGGACAGTCAAGTGATCCAAATGTGCAAGTGCAAATGGTCAGACTTCCAGAGGGCAAGCTAAATGTAGCAGTTGTGGTGAGAGTCATGAAATGACCCAAGACTATAAAGGCCTAACTTACATCAGGTACACGTTTTGCTTTTTATAGATAGATCTTTATTGATCCCTTGGGAGGTTCCCTTGGAAAATGTTTTTATATATATATATATATTTTTTTTTTTTTTTTACACACACACACAGAGAGAGAGGGAGAAAGAGAGGGAGAGGA